>JAYJMJ010000424.1:328976-340718 GCA_036873875.1 Laminaria ephemera | reverse complement strand
AAGGCATCAAGCAGTGGGATGCCTTGTGGGCACCGCGGTAGCGGATGTTGCTGTCATCGCCTCAAGCGCTCGAGTATTGCCGCATGCCCTCCTAAAGAACGCATTTGTTATTTTATTGAAATCCCTCCCAGCACTATTATATACCTGGTATATTTTTTTTAACGAGGGGCAGAGATGAAATATGAGAGGTAGGACGCTGACGACTCAAATCGAGCTCCCTCTACGAACTCTTGACGACTTGACATGAAACCGGCGAGATAATCTTCTCTCTATCCTGCTCGTCAATCCAACCCCGGGCTCATCGCGATCGACTCAGTGTGCGTCGCGCATTGTGCATTCCAACCCGGCGACAGACAGACAGACATCCATACATACATATGTCAGTTTTGGGAGAAATTAAATATCGACACCCTCAACCTTTTTTTTTTTCCGATGTTTTACCGAACTTTCTTGCGTGTGCACCTACTGCTGTACGTACGCGACCCAATTAGGAAGAGGATTCTTTGAATCCTCATTAAAATGTGCGTCTTACCCGCTCTTTTACTCCCTGGTAGGCATGAATGTGTCGAGCAGCACGGCAAAAGGTGCAACAATCCTCATTAAAATGTGCGTCTTACCCGCTCTTTTACCCCCTGGTAGGCATGAATGTGTCGAGCAGCACGGCAAAGGGTGCAACAAAAGTTACACCTGAGGCAAAAAAGACCCCCAAAATTTTTTCGCCTACGGCGAAACGGACCCAGTGAGCGAAAACAGACCCACACATTTATTTTCGCCTGCGGCGAAAAAAGGTGCGGCCTTCAAGAGTAGTTGTGCGGCAAGCCGCACATTGCCTCCGGCGGATGGCGCGCAAAGCGAAATTCTGACGGAATAAGTGCGCCAGCGCACCGCCGCATCGTCTAAGTATAATCCTGATCGGTACTGCTCATACTGCCGGTACTCGCAGTGTTTCGGCCGTCAGTACTGGAAATACTCCGAGTACTTGCAGTACCAAAATACTTCAAATACTCAATTTTTTATAAAAATGCTCGAAGTATACTCGGAGTATGAAGTATACTGTACTGGGAGCATCTATGGCGGGTTAGATTGATTCCCCGTATCATACCATACGTATGACGTACTTGTACAGAGTACTGCTTGCACCAGGTACGTGTCACAGAAGAGTCCTCCGTACTCCGTGCTGCTTCCGAAGCTAAGCTGCTTGCGTCTTTGTGTCTCGTATCATATCATACGTACGCGTACATGAGATACACGCGTTCGCCATCGACTACAACAGTACCTGATACCTGGTAGCAGTGATCGCCAATCGCCATGATTGTTGCAGAAGTATGGACTCTGTACGTGATCACTGCTGTCGTGAGCGCTTGACAGATGAAAATTTCTGCAGTACACAGCAACGTGTAGGACTATCTTATTTACTGGCTCGGGCTATCATCCTGGGACCTCGTCTGAATTTTAGGTTGGTTTGTCTTCTCAACTTGTAACCAGCTGCTCAGAACACATGTAGTATGATACGAGTGTACGGTCTACGGGTACTTCACGTCTGCTGTATATATTATCTGTTGTACAGTACCTAGTCATGTAGACTATTGTACGAGTGCGAGTACGTCCTAAATACCTGTATGTATACTCCCTGTGCGTTTCGTGACCGCACTATTTATATGGGTCACTCGTGGATTTGTTGCAACGAGCTAATGTGAGAACAACAGCAACAACTGATTGTCTGTTGCCGGGTGCTGCTATTGTTGTTGGCTCTATCTTAACAGCCTACAGAACTCTACAGCGGCAGAGCTCGGCCTCCCCCCCAACACAACCCTACAGAGGACAAACTAGAACTCCACATACTCCTATTAAACAACATACACACGTAGGCAGCAACAAATTTGTAGCCGACGAGGCAACTTGAGGTGTTTTGAGTTCCCCTGCGTCGGAAGCCAGCTGTTCTTTTCTGTCGATCCCGCTACCAACAGACGTTCGAGTCGCGGCCGCAGCCGACGCCCACAACATTTCTTCTTCCTAATGTTTGATCGGAAGGGTGTTTAGTTTTTGTGTTTACATGTTCACCCGGATCCAGGCGCAATGCCTGCAATACGTGACCAGCGCGCGCGTCCAAGCTGCACTCCATACCGCCCCCCCCCCCCGCGCTCATGCACAAGCAGTATGGGTCCGTCACCAGATGCCATCGTAAAAATTGCGGTTGCCATAGGCAAGAAAGCCCATGTGAATATCAATACCCAGAATAGCCATATTCATCTATTGGTAAGCGTGCACGTGGCGGCGCGTCATTCCCCCGACATGAATTGATATTCCAGCGCGGGGGGGAAGCATGGCGCACGCCCTCCATCCTGTCGAAGAAGTAAGGTCGCCGAAAAAATAGTCCCATTTATATACCTGGTATAGGTCTCTAGGACGATCAGTCGTCGCCGCAGTCCTGAAATACTGCTGGAAGGTTTTCGACGCAGAGCCAGAGAAGAAGAGCACGCGGAGACGCAGCAGTATACAGCTCTTAATGGGGGTGTTCTGACTTTTAAGATGTTTTGTCGATGTAAGTTCTACCTCGTACCTGGTATGATACAGCACTCGAAGAACTTGCGGGTACGGAAAGCTTACAGCGGGCGAATGCTTTCTCTGTCCGACCTTGATGTGCCGTTCGGGGAGAACAGGTGGCCACGGGCCAGGCGTGCGCTGTACCCGTGGACTATCTGCTGAAGCGAGTACGTATGCTGAAGCACTATGGGGTCAAACCCTGGGTCGTACTGGACGGGAGGCGTACGCCAATGAAGGTATGCTTGATTCTGTATTCAGAAGGACTGCAGCAAGAGCCATTCAATTACTCGTACGAGGTAGTTGTATTATATGTATGCGCCGGCTCTACCCTTGAGCGTTAGGAGTGCTCACGGCGTAGACTTAGTAGTCAGTTGCGGGAGAACTTGCTCTCCACCAGCGATGACAGCCATGGAGGCGTGTTCACTGTATACTGTAGCCGCCGGACACGCTGACTGACAATGGTGGAGGCTGGAGAATATCTGCAACAGCAACACACGCCAAGCACATAATGTGCGAAATCTGCACAAACACACTTTTCAATCCTGTTGCGAAGACCTTTTACACCTGAACCCATGTTTTGGGGACAAACTTCTTGGCATTGGAGGTGGATTAATTTTGCTCTGGTAAGAAGGGGTAACAGCAGCAGCAGAATACATAGCTTGACGGGACGAACCTCCGGACGTTTTTTTTTATTCAGAACGACACGAACAAGCAAAGGCGCGCAGATCGGGAGAACAACCTGCGGATAGCCAACGACCTCCGGCGGCAAGCCGACGACATCTCCGGCGCGGAGAGAGACGCCCTTCTACAGAAAGCGCAGACTTTCTTCCAGAAGGTATGTATGATACCTGGTATGTACCACGGACGCGTGCTCCACTAGGGGTAGAATAAAATGGCGAAAACATTTCTGACTGACGTGGCTCCTAAAGCTGCGGAAGTACCCAATGTTCGTGTGGTTGGCGTACCATTTGTGTTTTGCTGAATTGTTTGTTCTATACCTGGGCCGTGAAATTGTTCATCGGGTTACACTCTCATTTTTATCGGAAAATACTGTTTTTGAGTGAGGTATAGAGTTCCTCAAGTGAGGAGCCTCAGAATTTTTTTTGGTGCATCCCTACGGTGGCGTATGTCCACGGTGCAAGCGCCGGCGGCCCATCGATGCGAGAAGACGTGCGCCTCCAACACTTTTGTCCGTTCAAGAGACCTGCGACCGGACTCCATGAATGTCAATCCACACTGCCACTTTTACCCCCAGGATGCGTCCCATAGGAGATTTAGGAGATTGTGTCAACTGTTGTCAACGGTGGGTGGACGCGGCCGCGTTTCGTGAGCGATGAGAGGCAAGGGTTCCGGGTCTGATCTTTGACGAAGCGATTTTTTTACCGGGTTCAACTTTTCGGACTGCACTTATCGCGTGAAGCTCAGGGTTCGACGACGAACCAAACGGGTGACAGAGCCGATGAGCTCAATGGGCAGCACCAACGGCATCCAAATATAACCATGGATTTTTTGTTCGGGCAGTAGAGGAGTCTTTCTCGATGGGCAGCACCTATATACGGCATCAAGCCCTAACCTTGGAAGTATTTTCCTGCGCTTTCGTTTCGCTTGCAGAGCATACACGTGACGAGGCAGATGGTGACGAACGCGATGGCGGTCCTGAAGAAAGAGGGTGTTCAGTGCATGGTCGCCCCTTACGGTGAGTACGTGTCTACCACCGTTGTTTAGGAAGGGATGCACCTACTGTACACACGGCTACAGTTAGAAGTGAACCTGTGCATTTCCAACCTTGCCCTAGGCTCAGGAAGGATTTCTTTCAGCCCGCTCTCAGTGTTGCCGGACGGTCGCCCTGTGAGTTATCCTACCGCGCCGCTTGTACTCGATGCACGAGGCACAGACCGGTAGACAGTCCCAAACAATCTATAGTACAACAATAGATGTGTTTGCTACCGTCCACCCAAATCTCGTTGTTGAGGCGATCGACAGACACACGCACATGCTCGTTGACCTCCCTCGCGTATGTGCCACGCACGTTGAATATCGCGCATCCTTCGCCGTTGTTTTTCCCGCTAGCAATCCGCCGTCGTCACCGATGCGCAGACGCCGACATATTGCACTTCCGCTGGTCGAAGCGATCGGACTTGCATGAGCGTCGCAATCGGCTGCGCGAGAACGACTCACTTATCAAGCAACCCGGTGTTGTACGCGCGCTGATACATGCCGTACTTGTTTTGGCTCTGTGAAGCCCCGGTGCAACACATGTCTGGATGGTTGTACTTGTGTATTCTTCGGGGTGGAATACTCGCCTTCGGCGTTCATAAATGGAAACGGCTCTTGTCGTTGTTTTCTTCCGGTGGTTACGCAGAGGCCGACGCCCAAGTGGCGTTTCTGGCGAAGTGTGGCCTTGCAAGCGCGGTCATCACGGAAGACAGCGACATCCTCGTCTACATGGCGGCGGTCAAGTCAACCGCCAGCGTGCTGTACAAGATGGACGAGTTCGGAAAGTGCAAGGAGCTGGGTTTCGACGCGGAGAAGCTGTCGAGCCTTCCAGGTGAGTGGAGACAGGGGAGGACCAGCGTCGCACACGAACGCTCGCTCGTCATTTGAAGGGTTAGTTTGAGATGTACCGGAATGAAGGGGAGCCATTGTGGTGGTGGTGGTGGTGGTGTTGCTAAGATGGTGCAGATTATTCAATGGATTGTTCGTCAAGGTTTTTACTTTTGTACTTTGGCAGGAGCGCGTGCAGCTTTTCTCGTCTAACGAGCGAGCACCTGCATTGCTCATGCTTATGGGCCCTCTCCTCCATGCGTTGTCGGCACAGGGCAAATAGGGAAGTTCGGCAGAGGTCTATCCGCCTTCGCTGGAGAGGGGGGCGGGCGGTTGTTTGCACAGCTAGCGGTGCTTGCAGGGTGCGACTACGTAGACAACGTGCGGGGGCTGGGGTTGCTGTCCGCGCTTCCCATTGTCTCGAGGTTCAAGAGCATTGAGGCGGACCGACGCGTCTCGCGCATCCTCATGCACATACAGAAGAAGGGGAAAACGGTGAGAGTCTGACGCAGTATGAACTAGGCGTTATTTTGAACGAAACTTAGCGGTAACGGTTTGGCGACGGCAACATGCCGGTGGCTTCGCTGATTCGACGTGCTGGTGTGGCGACATCACGTAGTTCGACTTTGACGCTGCAAGAAATATGTACAGGTTTCCTTGGTATGGGTTTGCCGCGCTTCATATTTCGTTGACCCTCTGTCCTGGCGCATGTGTAGACGAAGAGCGCGGGAGGATGCGCTGCCCACGCACTGCTGAGAAAGGTCGCACAAACTGTGGCATTAGATAAGCGTACGATGCGTAACTTAATGTATGCAACAGGTCACAGCTGAAAATCGGTATCACACCGTGTGCGTCTTTTCGTGTGTGTGGAGTACGCCACGAGTTTATTCCCCCGCTCCCCCCCTGCGCCGTTTACAGATTCCGGAAGGTCACCGCGAACGCATGCTCCTCGCCGAGTTGAGCTTCTTCTGGCACCGCGTTTACGACCCTAGGAGCAAGACCTGCGTGCACTTTTGCAGCGCCGCTCCAGAGCTCATCGGCACCGCGGAAGTCCCCGCTCTACCATCAGCCTCCGGCGGAACGGATTTCTTAGGGTGCGCCTCATATTTAATAGATCGAAACGCCCACTACTTAGCAGTGTGCAGCAGCGCAGGGGTGCACCGGACCGTATCGGTATTGGTGCACACGAACCGCTTGCGGTTACTTCCCTTTCGCCACTGACAGCAGTGCCGCATGGACCTCGTGCGTAGAGAGCTACAGCAGGGTATTCCATGGAGATATCTCGACTGTGACACCGAACAACACCCTGACCCACTTCCTGAACCTCCCCCGTTTGTTTTTTTTTTCGCTCCTACCAGGGAACACATCGGTGACGAGATGATGGTGAGCTTATCTCAAGGAAAGGTGGACCCCTCCACGGGCGAGGCGGTAACAGCCGAAGTCTTTCCAGCTCCTGCCGGCGGCGGGGCTCGTCGCTTCATGACGCAACCTGTCTCGAGAGGAAGCCGAGGTCAATCCTCCGCAGCGGCGCTCCCGAAGTGCGCGACCATGCCCATGACTACTCCGGGCAGAATGTGGAGTCAACAGAAACAACAACAACAACGGCAACAGCAGCAGCAGCAGCAGCAGCAGCGAAAAACGGACGGGAGGCAACCACTCCCTCCTCACCTGCACAAACGACCGCAAGGCTCGAGGGAGCGCGTGGTCGAGACCCCCAGAAAACGTCACGGCGGGTTGCTCGCGGAGATGTTTGAACGGGCGACGTCCAAGGCAAGCGCCGAGAAGGAAAACATCGATCAGTCGCGAGACACCAGCTTCCAGGACGTCTCGGAGATCGTGCTCGCCTGCGGGCCGGGGCGAACACCCACGCGTGGCCGAGCGGCAAACCCTCAGCTGCCTCCTCCGGCCGCAACTCTGAACCCATTCGCCAAGAATGCAGAGCAGACCGCCTCGGCTGTCAGCAGTCCCAGAAATTTCCTGACGCCTTCGACGATATCGGTGCCCGTCAGTTCGCAATGCGGCGTGGCGCACCCCCCTGTCACGGAGCATGCGGTCGGGTGTGCGGACCGAGGTGCAGACGCATGGGCGCGATTAGGCAAAGGGTGTCCAGACGGTGTGCGGGAGGATGAGGATAGCCCCGCGAGGCGGGACATTGTTGCGCGGAAGAGGTCAGGAGGAGAGCAGACAGATGTCGGAGCCGGTGGCGATGCGGAGGTGGTGTTTGTTTTGACGGGAGTTGCAGCCGAGATATCGGTTAAGCCCGCTGGAAAGCGGGCTCTGTCGACTTTTGCGCCCGACGGCGCTCGGAGCGATCGAGGGAAGAAGGCGACCCTCGGGGCTGGTAAAAGTAATTGGCCGCCATCTGCTGGGAAGGGCAAGACGATGCTGTCGTTCTTCGGCCGCGCAGCAGCGGGGCCCAAGCCGTGACAGTGTGAAAACAGCTTTTAATCTGATAGATTAGCCATTACGTCAGCGGCGTAGGGCGGGTAACAGTCGGTTCACGCCGAAGAACCGGCGGCCGTGTTCACTCGAATGATAAGGTTATAGCATTGCGATAGCAGTGCCGAATACCTTTTAAAAGTACAAGCAACGCGGTCGGGTGGTCGGGTGGTCATCCTGGAGTCGGTGTTGGTCACGCGCCTGGAGCGCACACGTTGTGCCTCGTCCGGTATCATAAACATGTACTGATAGAGTTAACACGTTTTTTGCAGGTGTTTTCGGTAGGTGTTCGGTGGGTGGTATTGCGGTATAGACTGCGCGCGGGGTGATAAAGATCGCGCACTGTTTCCTAAGAGTCGTTTTTTTTGTCGATATGGTAAACTCGCAGCGACACTCGAACCGATTAGCGGTGAGGTCGAGATGTATACTAGGTCGCGCCTACCGAGGCAGCCGCGAAACACTCGCACCGACACTCGAGCAGGTTAGCGGCGAGGTCGAGGTACCAGCACGAATCATTAAACAAGATACGAGGAATGTGATCGGTCGTCATTCCGACGCGATCCGTATATTCTCGAAGACATTAAGGAACAGCCCTCCTCGCCGTATATTTCACCTTGTCGTTTCCTTCTACTCTGGGTGTACATACTGCAACAGCAATCTCTCTGTTGCCATCGAACACAGTAGTAGAGTGCACCCCCTTACTGTCGTCGAACACAAAACACAATAGTCGAGAGTGAGGCGAAAGTGGCATACGACTCGTCATCATGTCGTTATGTTGGGTTTGTATTCGTACTACTCCTATGCTCGTATGAGCTTTCAACCGCTTGTAGAGGACGTATAATGCGACTCGTTATAGGATACGGTCATGGGTTACCGCTTCGCGTAGGCCTCTGTCCGCGTCGAGAGGATGTATTTTCGTTGCCGCTGTCGCTGCTTTTTCCCCCCCTTTAGCACCCCACCCACGACAAACTACTTATAGTTAGTGTGGTTTTTTTTTTCAGTGGCAGAAGGGTTAAGAGCGTACCCTCACTGTCGTCGAACACAAAGAACGGTAGTGGAGAGTGAGTCGAGAGTGGCGTACGACCCGTCATGTGGTTGTTATTTTGTGTTCGTACTACAGAACCACAGTACTCCTTCCTGTGCTCTTACGGGGTATACTACTTGTTGTGGAGGACGTATAGTACGACTCGTCATAGGATATGGGCATGGAATATCATCTCACCTAGGCCGCTGTCACGCTGAGAGGGTGCGGTTTTGTTGCCGCCGTCACTGTTTGGCATATTACAGACTATGGCGGGGTGAGCAGCCAAACCCTTCATGGTCCCGACTATGCCGTAAGACGACATTTTTGTTTGTGGGGCTTGTACACGCATCGATCGAACTTGAAGCGGCGACATCGACATTGATAGTACTGGCGACAACACGACAAAAGGCAAACGCATGGAGTTGATCTTTGGTTTGAAGGTCATAGCGCATGCCAGGAGCTGGGAGTAGGGCCGAGGCGATGCTATCGTGTTGGGGATGGTGTGCGAGTTGCATGGGTGCGGGCGCGGTGGGGGTGGGAAATCGAAGAAAACTTCGCCAAGGTTGGTATCGGAAGGCAAATGCTCAATGGGATGCTTCGAAAATCGAATACCAGGTAGGAGATAGATTGAAGGGATATTTTAAAAAAACAATCAGCTACGAAAGTTCTATTCTCGAGGGGGAGAACCGAATAATAAACTTAGGAGTATGCACCTATTATTTTTCTCCGGTAGTCGCACTGCGGTATTGCAGAGATCGGCGTTAGTTTCTTATCGACACTCCATACGGTGGCCTCCGCTGTTTTCGCTACAAATCACGGGCTCCCTTCAAGGCTTGCTGTCCTAACTCACATCACACGTGCCAACGGCATGAACAAAATATATACTAAGCTTAAAACCTTCTACCTGGTACCAAATTTCGTGCGAGGACGATGCCATTTTTAAATGTTTACCTCCTCAGCCCTGCTGCATACGGCGATGCTTGGAACGAAATGCACGTAGTCATGTTACGCACCCCTGGGTCAATTGGGATCAAAACGATGCCACCGCTCGGATGCTTGGAAGCTTCCGCACCACAATCCCCAAGTTCAGCCTCAATCTACCCCCCTTTCCACCGGCATCCTCAAACGACAACGACGAGAACCTCAATATTGGCCCGTCAAGGTCAACCTCTAAATTATTAAAATAGTCGGCCATTGCCAAGGTGAGCGCATCTGCCTCCTCGACCGCAAGGAGACTACCGTTCGCTCCACCCGCCCCCAGCGTCACTCGCGCAACCAGCCGCTCCCGAGCGCTCGCCTGACTAAGCGCAACGCGCAGGTCTCGACCCCCCCACTTCCCTCCAAACGCTACGACGCATTCGCCGGCATCGATGGCAACGCCTTCTCTAGCGAAAACGAAGGTACGCCCGGCTAGGACAGTCCGGCTGACTACTCGGTGCGAGAGGAAGTTACCAAAATCGGCGGCGTTGAAAACGACGACCGCTTTTCCGGAGGGCGAAGGGGTTCGAAACTGGAGGACCCCACGCCGGAATAGCGCCCCTACGTCAAGGTTGACGTTGCCTACATCTACATCAACGGTCCTGGGATCACGCATTGGGCAGGCGGGGGTGCGGGAGCGAGGGATGAGATGCCGAAGTGTGCCACCCCACCACACATTATATTGGCAGCGTATGACAATATTTAGAGATGATGCAAAGCTGAGACGGCGCAAACAACAACCAAAACTGCATAGGTGCCCAGAGCTGACGTACTTCTAATAATAATAAAAAAACGTTTGAGCACCAGGTCATCGTGCTCCAGGTACTTTCCGTATTCGGTTAGTTGGGTTTTACGCAGAAACGCGCCTCGACAGAAGGTGCACGGTACTATTATACCACTACTGTAGTAGCGAAACAACTGCGCGTCAATACTCGACGCCTACATGAGGTGTACCCCAGTGGTTGGCGAGATCATCACGTATTCTAGTATTCCAAGCACCCAAAACCTGCCCAAAACAGACCTCCCGCTTGCACAGCTGCACGGGAGACAGAGGTGTTTGTACCATCTCTCGGTCGGACGGCAGCAGCCGCCGAGTTCAGCATCTAGAGCACGTGCGCATTGGCAGCGTGATTAACGCAGCATACGTCGGACTTATATACAATGAGTGGGAACAGACTTCGTATCATGTACGAGGTGCTCGGCATCCTGGGATTATGTACCTGTGGTACATGTATATGATATATGGAGACAACGTGTACGCATATAAACCCACAATTCACCTGGCAGTCAAGCCTAATCGGCTTGCCCAGCCTTGTCCTTTCACGGTTGCCCCCCGAAGCTTGCCTTGCAGGAGGTCGAAAGCTTCGCTCCTCACCGAACAAGATACATGCGCCTCTCTACCATTGCGCAGCACCATCCGCAGTACTCGACATGCCGTTGCCTTCGTGTAGAAGCGGAGAGCACCAACAACGGAACGGTGCGTTGTGTCGAACGGGCATAGCGAATCGCGACTGATAAACACGCGAGGCAACGCATACTCGTATCCTTCTCGTTTAACCAGATGGGGAGAGAGTTGGGTACCAGGTACAGCAGAGATCCCTCACTAGTGTCGGTTGCCCGCTATAGCACCTGTGAATTCGCTTGGCACAGATGAAAACAACCAGTAGTGGCAGCATGCGGAGAAATGCTGGTTACCGCTATAGTGTCGGTAATTCCGGCTGGCACATACCGGCGCTACGAGTACGAGCTGGGCCAGCCATAAAGCGCAAAATAAATCATGGAGTCGTATGTCGTGAACCACTGCGAGTTAGGACTTGAAATTTGGAAGGGTTGACCCTGGCACCTTTGTGTATAAGCAAAAAAAAAGGGATAACATTTTCAGAATCTGACTCGATCTCGCCGAGATATCCGTGAATACTCAAAATGTACCAAACTCCTTGTTTTTTTTCCGACGTTTTGACAATAAAATCCTATGACAGTTCTAAAAATCTTCGTTCCAGATTAAGGTGAAATTGGGTGTAGACATTACTGAGGACACAAGGAGAATATCGACATCAGTTTCATTGCCCAATTCGTCGACCGTCACGAGATATGGCCAAAGCAAGATTCCATAAACATAATTACATTTGTCTCCGCTTTTTTTTAAACCTTAATCACTTGATTACAAGGACCTGCTTCGCTCTCAGCGCTCCCACTTGGAACACGCCTGCCTA
>JAYJMJ010000424.1:310555-324634 GCA_036873875.1 Laminaria ephemera | reverse complement strand
TGCTGAGCCTCGAGAGTGTGGTTATGACACCCATACTACTGCTGTCTGCCGCACGTACTGCTGCTGATGTGCTGCTACCGCTGCTTGCTATTTTTTGTTGGTACTGGATTGTATGCATGTATTCGTACAGCCGTTGCGTTCCTGAGCCTCGAGAATGTGGTTATGACCCATACTACTGATGCTGCTGTCCGCCGCACGTACTACTGCTGCTGCTTGCTGTTGTTCGTTGGTGCTGGGTGGTATGTATGTGTACTCGCACCATCGGGGTCGTTCTGGTCTTAGTATGGTACACGAACGAGCGTACGATATGACATTGTACGAGTACTCGTAGTAGTGCTGTTGCTGCTGTGTGCGAACGAGCACACTTTCAAGTAGTAGACCTGACAGGGGGAAACGTCAAAGGAACTGGATGAGAGCGATAGTACCGTATTCGAACCAGTTGGACCGCCTTCCCTACATCGCGGTACTTCCGAGTGGCCAACTGCTGCGCTACTTTTTTATGGTGGGTTGATTTGTACATACATTGTGCCTGACACAGGATGTCGATCTTTGTTTTTTTTCCCCAGTGTTTTCTTTTTCGTCGCTCGAAGATGATTTATTTTTAGTGCAGCTCTTGGCAGTACTCTGTCACAGTTACTGCCTATGACACTGTACTTAAAAAAAAGTACATCCTTGGCCACTACGGGCATGCGCGGAGCCGCAGGCGGGCGTCAGCCCGCCGCGGCGAAGCCCGCTTGTATCTAGATCTTTTTTTGGTAGTCAATTACGCCGCATTTTTAACACGCTTCACTTCGACCTTCAACCAATCGGTGCCTCAGCAGAGAGCGGGTGTAACTTATTAGTGTTGCATCCACAGCAGCTCGTGATTCTATACAGATTGGCCATCCGCACTTTTTCAACGGAGGGCTACACCTCGACTTTGGGGTGCTGCAGCGGTCGAAAATCGTCGAAATTCAGACGACACAAAATGAGACGAAAAAACTACCTCCAACTGAACGATTGCACTTCACTTGAGGACAGCTATATCTCCTCTCAAGCAACCACAGGCCGCGAAATTGAGCCATTCTCACTGTGAGGTGCGTGAGGGCGTCGGGTGCAGCGGGCAGCAGTCGCAGGCAGCCAGAAATGACTCACGAGGTGATTTCGTGAAGTCAAAGTTGCCAGCCAGCATCACGAAAAAAACGACATTTTGCTCCAAAATCCACGATTAGATTAGTTTGCGAGTTAGAATGTACTACCATGGCTACAGCACGTATGAAGAAAAGGCTTTCAACAAAGTTAGCTGAGATTTTCGCGGATCTTTTGAAACACTAATAATTCGTACCCGAAAACAATGCGGACAGGGAAAATTCGTCGCCGTTTGAGGCAGTCAAGTATTGGACTAAAAAAGGGCTAAAAAGGGCGAAGAAACTCTGATTTCTTCAAATTTGCATCAGTTTTTTTTTATCCGAGAAAACTAAATCTTGCTTTTAAAAATCTTAACTCTATTTCCAAGTCGTTTGTATTTTTTGGTGAAACGCCTGCTCGCGCCTAGTTGACAACATATTCCTTAGGGATCCCCCGCGGCCTTAAAGAACAAACGAAATTTATGTGGATTTTTTTACTCTTGAGGAGGCATACCTCAACTCTGAAACCAATACATTAAGGCCCATTATTATTCTGCTCGGAAATTTGGCGGACACCGGAGAATGCAGAAGAGGGTCAACGCAGCGCTCTAAGGATGCAGAAGGATGTCAGTTAATCATACTTATACATACTGCAAATAATCCGTCGAGATTTCCTGCTGCTTTGCTGCTGCTACGTTCTACTACTAGTGGTATGTTTGTCGACGCGGTGCATGAGTGCGCGGCATAGCAGTGCCTCAAACGAAATTTTGGTTTAGGCAAGTACAGTTTTCGGCGGCGGCAGACCCTCAGCCACTCGGACAGCGATTCCAGTGTATTGCGTAGTTCGACCATTTTAGAATGCGCGAGCTACGAATCTGATCCACTCGATCGAGTGCTTAAGAACCGATAACGAAACAAGCGAACACCAGTGCCCCACGAGCCAGTGCCCCACGAGTCCACTTCAATGTGAACGATGCACAGCTATGTTGCGAGGACGCTTCCTGGGCTCCAATCACTTTTGGACACAGCTTCGTCCGCAGCTCATTCCCAGCTTAAGTGGCAATCGAGGCGGCCACTAGCTTTAAATAACTCGACTGTCAGGTTAACTTTACTCAAATTAGCAGAACGTCATGGACGAAACAAACGAACAAAGAACCCACAGCGAGTATAAGTTCTTCTTCTTTGTGAGGGACGCACAGCTACACATTGTGAGGAACTGTCCTGGACTCTTATCGCCAATACACCCAGCTTCGTCCCCAGCGAATATCTAGCTGCTGAGGCGACGATCGCGTTAGCGAGATACTTAAGGTTTAAACAGCTCGAACTCTACACGCGCACGTATGAGTACGTGTACGATATGCTCAATTATTCATTTAGTCTATGCAATTGTGATTCTTGAGTTTAGTTGAAAAACAAACTTACTCTACATATCAGAACTGGAGTGAAAACGAAAGGTATCGAACATACATCGATTTGTTGATCCATTTTTCTAAGTAGGGGTCAGCAGGACAGAAACACGAAACCGCGCAGCATAGGACCACAAGGTATTACGTGCACCGTTAGCACTATGGTAATTCGTCAGCGTCCGCAAGTAAAACTTTTGATACGTTCGCATATTACGATAGTATAGCTGTCACTAGGAACTCGCGCAGCAGGATTTTTGTAACTGTCGTCAACTTGTCTGCGTTGGTGGATGATGGATGATCGTCGTACAAAACTCAACAGCAGCCAGAAGCAGTTAGCAGCCAGCAGCAGCCAGCAACAGCCAGCTGAAGCAGCAGCAGCTCGGTGCGTATGGGTGGGCAGCTGTCGTGCAGTCTTTAAAACTCGGGGATACGAAAGACAATTTGGTTTTTGGAAACCAACTGTCTACCAAAAAAATGATAACCGTGACGGCGGGGGCCTCAGGGATTCAGGCTTCAGCCAATTTTGAATAGAACCCTATATTGGCCGTCAAGATTAGAAACTCGCATTCGCTTGTACCTGGTAATAATTTTAGTTTAGCAAGTAGTTGAAATACAATTTGCCCACACTAACGCTCAAACAACGACTATCCTAGGTACGATATATTATTTGGACTTCTCTAGTATTGTATGTATGATGTAGTGTGTGTTCTTCACAGAAACCGTTATTCCACCCGTCGACTGGTTTTTGGAAAACGCCATACCAAAAAATTGAAAACCGTGACGGCGGGGGCCTCAGGCTTTCAGGCTTCAGCCAATTTTGAATATAACCCTACATTGGCCGTCAAGATTAGAAACTCGCATTCGCTTGTAATAATTATATTTTGGCACGTAGTTGAAATACAATTTGCCCACAGTAACGCTCAAATAACAACGACAATCCGACAATCCTAGCTACGAGCGACGAGAGTATGAACTACTCTAGTACGCTAGTATGGTATGTATGATATAGTGTATATTCTTCACAGTAACCGTTATTCCACCCGTCGGCATCCAGCGCACCCAGTGTCCGTGCTGATTATGTATCCTAGCGAGAAACCAGCTCTGTGGTCACAAACAACGATACGAAAAAGCGTATCTCATGCCAAAGGTACTGGGTACGAAAACAGGACATACACAAGCCACACCAATTACACAGGAAAGAAAGAAAACGAAAAAAGGAAGGAAGAAAACGAAAATACAAGATAGAAAGAAAGGGCGAAAGAAAGAACATAGTAAGAACAGCAGGAACAAAAGGTACCCAGAAAGTATAGGCAGAAGGATGAACAAGAAGAACGACAAGGGCAGCTGGGCGCGAGGCAGCAGCACGGCATGGGTTCTGAATGCAACTTGTAACCTTGCCTCATGGTCTGTCATCTCCTTACTCTCGTCGATAGCAGTTTCTATATCTCCCTCGTCCCCCCTCGTAGGGACGGGAAAAGGAAGAAGGAAAATATAAAATAATCTGCAAGAGTGTTATTTTAGAACAATCAGGGACAGAAGAGTTGCTTCACGAAGAGGCAAAAAAAAAAACGTCGGGAGAGAAATGGTTTGCACAAATTGCGGCAGACTAATCATGTGTGAAACTTCGAAACGCGAAGAAAAACACAAATTCCACTGAATCTTCTACTATCGAGACTGCTCCCTTAAGGGCAGGAATTATGGCACGGAATACTTGTAAATACAAAAAGAACCTTATTGTCAAGTGTATCTACGAACACAATAACAGCGAAACGTTGGGATTGGTACGAATGGGTTCAAATCTGTTGTCTCTCACATTTTATCGTTGTTTTCTACCCACCGACGCCACGACACGCCCAGGATCGCGCAGACTATTTCTGCTACAGTAGAGTTATACCCGGTTAATAGAGTCAAGCGCAGCCACAAACTGAGAGAAAACTGACGACAGTTCTAAACCCCTTTAGGGTTTAGTTTCTGTTTCGGCTACTCCTCAAACGGCTATCTTTTCTTGACGGCATTGGATTGAAAGCAGTTTAGTGAAAGTGTTTTTTTTCCCGCGGGTTATAACTTCCGTCTCAAGAAACCGACGGCCACGCGCTCGCGGCGGTGGCTTCGCATATGTGACCCGCCGCCTGGGAAGTCTCGTGGTCCTGCTCGCTAAGCTAAGCGAGGAATTCCGGTCCAAGTCTGACAAAGTTGACACAATTTGCTCAATTGCTAAATTCCCTATATTGAAAGCAATCGTGCCCAGTATACTGATGCAGTCCAGTATATACTGGTGGCTGTTGTCTATTCTCAAGTCAAAGATATATTGATTCAGTCCAGTATACTGATCGCTCGACCAAGTCTCAATTTTCAAGTCAAAAGTAATAACATATACGACAGTTATACGTGTGCTTTTGCATTTTTTTCTGCCAGAAAAGTGGTTTGGGTTGTTTTGATTAGCTTTTTTTCATATTCGACGATCCAATCAAATCGGAGACAAATGTCAAGGACATCACCAAAAAGACGGAATATGCAAGGGAATGATATCGTCGCGTGTTATGTACCAGTATAGACTAAGCTTTAAACCCGTTTAGGCTGGTCGGTATTACTTGCCGGGTTATTTGCGCGTAGGCTAATTAGGTTTTCTTTGGTTTTCATGGGTTTTTTTTGCCCCTTTTCAACTTGCGACACCCGCGTTATTTCAAGCCAACCACGTCCCGAAGGGGAAGCTTGTATCAATATGAGTACGTATATGCTACTTTTTTTTCTGAAAAGCGGATCAACAAAATATACAAATACAAATCGCGTTTGGAATACCCAACAATTGGGTCCTTTTGGCCTATATTAGGCAAAGTTTAAAGCCCTAGCCCTACCCAGCAACTTGATAATTTCGGGCGTGGTTTGTATTGTTAGGAGCTCTGGAACCAGGTGTACTACAGTCTCAGGTTTAAATTGTACACAGTACGCGGAGATTCCGAGATGACTCTCAATCTGTACATAAAACCCTAAAAAGGCAAGTTTTTGGGCGATTTGTGGTTGCCAGGGGACCCCCTGCCTTCACCCCCGGGTTTACTATAGGTAGATGGGTATATGGATCTTGCGGGGCATACCAGGGGATATCCTGACTGTATCCCCGGGGTTTCCTAAGTATGGATCTTACGGGGTATAACGGATAGCTTGGGCTGCGGTAGAACATCGCAACTCAATCACTCTGCTGGGGGACTCTGCTGGGGGACACTCCCTCGATGGGGAGGAACGCTCTCTCTCCAGCTCTGGGTAATATACAACTCTCTTCTTTCTTTTACTCAGGTCACACCATCTCAGGCTCGGGTGTTTGGGTGGTGCTCACCCTAAGCCGTGTGTCCAGTCAACGTCGACTATAATACTGCAGTATTCGAGGGTCAACTGATTGGACACTGGGGAAATTCAAGTACGATTGTACGTGGTTGGATTAGGATTCGGTTAAATCAGGTGTTCTTGGTGGACGTGGGTATTTGCTTGGGTTTTTGGTCATCGTGAGTTATTGTGTCATCGTGGGTATTGGGTCTCTACTTCGGGTATCTTCATCAAGATCGTCGGGTATATTCTTCGGGTTGTGTATCAGGTTTTTCTATCTTCGACAGGGTCAGGTGGGGGCTTGTTCGAGGTGGCTCTAGCGGCTGCTGCTGCTGATATGTCACGATTTGTAGGGTGTATTTTCGATGCCACGTACAAATTCGTTGCAGAGGGTGGTTCAACAGAATATGTTATGGCTGACGGTGATATCGGCAGGTCGTGGGAAGTAGCTCTGGCTCAGCTTTTTACACTCGAATTTTTGGAAGCGATACCACCCAACATTTCCCGGCATGCTTGCGTTTCTCGGTTGATAGTAAACAATGAGCTTTACACCCAAGCCTCATGGATATATTTCTGATGGTTGAACGAGCGGCGGAAAATTGGCGAAGAACATACCGCCTTCTAGTAGAATCGTCCATGCATGCTTATGGTCATAGAATGCAGGAATACCCTGATCGCGCTTTTATTGCTAGGCACCAAGACCATCGGCGAAGTTTCTCTGTGACGAGTAGATCTCAATTCCGCCCGTCGAGTGGTTTTAGAGCCACCCAGAGCCGTGCGAATTATACAGCTCGAACTAGTCAGGGTCAGGCCAGCCAAGGTGTACGGACAATTGGAGGCAGGCATTTTTCTTGTGCGCGTAATAAATACCCTGCCTCTGGACGAAATAATCATTCCGAATCGGTGAGGGGTCCTGTTGTTGGACAATTCGAATCTCAGGGTTTACGTCGAAGCCCGCACAGTCCTTCGGTTGATAGCGACGACAGTTTTGATGGGTCGGTTTCTCGTCGGGGTCCAGGTGGTACCTTAGATGGTCGTAGTGCTCCATGTGGTGGGTCTGTGTTGCATCCGGCTAGCGGTGTGGGACCATCGTGTTCGGCTGTTCCTTCTATTATCAACGTGGTATCTAACCCACCTGTTTCTGTTTCTACAATGGACGAACGAGGGGCTTTAATGGCGACGAGTACTACTACCGCTGCTGTTCCTGATATATCTGCGATTAATAGTAGAGGGCGTATTTCCATGAAATTTGTAACGATCCGTATCAATCTTGTGGGACTGCTCCTACCCGTGGTTTAGTTAATGCCGTTCGCCGTATCCCGGATCCGTCTGTTGTTGTGGTTCCTTCTACTGCGCTGCCGGCAGTGTCTGAGGAATGCGCATCTGAAGTGGTATGTTCCCCTGGTGTATCTTTGACATGTGAGGGTGCTAAGCGAGTGTGTGGCAAATACGGAAGCTTCTTTGCAGGTTACATTCAAAGAAATGGCACCGGAAGCAACTGAAAGTGGTAATTCGTTACGGAATGCTCATGAAAAGGAGGCTGTGCCTGCTGAACCCAACGTCCTGTCGATGAATACTGCACCGAAAGTTGGTATGCAAGACGCTTCTTCGCGGGTTTCATTGAGAGTCATAGAACCAGATGTAACCGACAATATGAATACGCCAAGGACTGACAATGGGAAAGGGTCTGTGTGCAGAGCCCACTAGTTTGTTGACGAATAATGCATCGGAAGTTGATTGATATCGCCCGAGGTCGAGGACCAAGTCCTTCAACTTCGCGTTGAGCCAAAGAACGGTACAAACGCAGGAGGTCTTGTGGAAAAAGAGAATGATAAACAGCGCATGATGTAGAAGAGACAGTGTTGACGGTGTTATCGGTGTTGTGCGGGGACTAATGTTGATGGATCAATTGCCTATTTGCCGGTCATGTTTGCTCATCTGAAGCCGGATCTTTACCTCCTAGCTCGGGCCCACTACTAGCTGCTCTAGACTGAAGACTATAGGCCGCACCAGAAAGGAGCTGGTGAGTTGCTTCTTATCTGTGTGTTCTTAGCGCGTGCATGTATGTGAAACGTTTTTTTTGTTTCATTACACAGATCTATGAGCAAGTACGATGCCGATTGCGGAGAGATGGGCTGATGTCGGTAATCTGCTGTGATGTTTGTTTCACGTAGGTAGGATACCTATCGTCCAACATCCGTGTTGTATTCCTTCTGAGTTTTTTTATTTGACCCTTGAAGCGACACAGGTTTACCCGCTGTGCGGACAATGCTGGGGTGGAGTCCGAGGGAGGTAGACAAATTGAATGCGTATATTACGTGCTCCTCTCGAGGGCTTCGCAGAGTAAGATCGGTGTGAAGAGAGGCGGTGTAATAGACCGAATGACAGAAATTCCGACATACCCGGGATATTCCGTGACGTATTTCCCACTACAATAAAGCCAATCTACTATTGGAATTACCAAATATCCTCAAACCGCTGCTGTATCCTTGTACAAGCACAATCAACAGAGTTCCAATTCAAAACGGTGTGTTTGATAGTCGTTGAGCACGTTGGTGGGTATATTCATTTATCATGGATACGATGGGTAAGAAATTGTACAAAGTGGAATCTTGGATGCTGTTGTTTTTGTTTGATTCTTCTTCGCGTTGTATGCGTTTGTTGTGGAGGGTCACAGGCTGTCCCTGTCTTTCTTTTCTGTCATGTTTCCTAAGTCCCTTTGGGCCTGTGGGTTCGCTCTGGGGGGGGCTGTGGTCGCCAGGGGACACCCTGCCTCCACCCCCGGATTTAATATAGGTAGATGAATATATGGATCTTGCGGGGTATACCAGGGGATGTCGTGGGTGCATCCCCGGGGTTTCCTAGGTATGTATCTTACGGGGTATAACGGATTGCTTGGGCTGCTGTAGAACATCGCAACTCAATCGCTCCGCTGGGGGACACTGCCTCGGTGGGGGGGAATGCTCTCTCCAGCTCTAGGTAGTATACAACTCTCTTCTTTCTTTTACTCAGGTCACCAGGGATGACCATCTCAGGCTCGGGTGTTTGAGCGATGCTCACCCCGAGCCGTGTCTAGTCAACGTCGACTATAGATTTCACCTCGATGTTAACTCGAATACAATAAAAAACCTGAGACTGATGATCACGTTGGGTCTGCCGGCATACCTCAAGTTTGGGTAGCAGATTCATCCGGAATCTTCTGGGCTGGGCAATTGAGAAATGAAGAATATAGTACACTGTAATCAGATCCTTCTACGGTGGCAGGAGGCGTCGGCTTCTGGCGGGGATGTGTTTTTGGGTCGGTCGTTGGCGGGTCGTTATCACCGTTTTTTTGGGGTCGATAGGCACGAAAGCACAGGTTTAGCAGTAGAAGTAAATGCCCCTATTAACTGTCAGTACCAATTAACTGTCTTTTCAAACCCGTATAGTTCTTGGCCTATTACATTGAAACCCGATTTTCTTTTTTCAAATGATACGTAGTGATATCCCGCGTCCTTCAAGCCCAACCACGCGCTGATCAGCATCGCCGATCGCGAGATACTGCGTCCGTAGCACCAGGGCCTGCCGCATGAGACAATTTTACGTTTTTGACGACGCTGGTGCTAAGCATTATAGATTTGAACTCCCCCGGTGACAGCGTTGGAACGAAACCTTCAGTAGTTGCCAGAGCTCTGCGACTCTAGTGTATCCGTCCCCCTTTTACTGCAGCGTGCTAAAGGATGAGCTTGTTTTTTCGTGTTTTCACTTTTTTTGCCCTTCATAATTGTTCATTTTACCGTAGGGACGGTACCATACAATGGATAAGTGCAGATATTTGAATGTGCCGTTTGGAGCCAATTCGACTCCAAACGCGGGACAACTTGGCAGGATGTTGTCAAATAACGTCCAGAAGCCGCTGAAATATCAAGAAGATGATATCGACGCGTTTCAAGCACAGGAGCCATACGTGACAGACTCCCTGCGACGGACATGGGCCAATACATGAGCACCGAAAATCGGGGATATTCGTTTTTCATTCCCGGATTCGGCTCGATTGTTCTTTTTTTTGTAAGATCGGCAACTCTTCCGTTAACACTTTCACCAAATATTGTGTCTGAAGGTATCCCGAAACGTGTTCAATCGCAGACATTTGCCGCACTGGCCCTATCGACTCCAATACACTTTTTGTTTTTTCGCGTTCATGCTTTTAGGAAGGGACATCAGCTACCACGAGGTACCTCAGGCTTCCTCCAACTCGTAATGTTTCCGACACACGAGGGATTTGCATAAATGGTGGCTTAAGTCATAGTTAAATGGGACATTTACCCCTGGTGATGACAATCAACAAAAAAAAAAAATCTAAGTTGATTTCATTATGCGATTATTTGTAATCATAATCCAATCACCGAGGTCATAGTTTATTTGATTACATGATTATGCAACTAGTCATGATTAATCAGCAGCTGATTAGAATATAATAATCCCAGTTAACTAATCACGGAAATGCCGAAATAATCAAAAATCAAATCACTTTCGGCCATCCACCCGCACTAGCATTTCGTACTGACAAGCCAACAATCATCATCTCGAGGGGAGACCCAACTACAACGTGGACAATCTTTCGCCCCCTGGAGCTTGGATCAACATAAAACCTTCGACGTCGTCATATACATTCGTGTGGGGCCTTGTCCGGAGCAGCGTCGGTTGGCCGTGGTCTGCTTGTGTCTCCAGATGGAAGGTCGATCGTGAAGTGAAAGCTAAGAAGAAAAGCCTTTTGCTTTTTTCAACTATTAATAGTCCACGCATGGGACACACACACTCGTCTTCTGTGCTGTTGCTGATGATCCCTCGAGAAAGATACAGGATACTGCTGTAATCGTATCATTAGAAAAACATAATTCATCAGTTTAATGAGATTTCTGTCACCAATACCGTGGAGGTGTCCGTCCGACTGTCCGCCTGACCGTCCGGAAAACCAAATGCCATCAAACGGTATCCGAGTGTTTTCTACGCCAGTTCAAGGTAGTAAAAACTGTTCACACGGCAAAAGGAAAAAAAAACTTGAACGTCACACCGAGCGAAAATTTCACGATGTACCGTTTTCTGGCATAGTGGGCATGGTAAGTGAGATTCTTGTTATACTTATGTCTAACGTACACCAACTCTACAGTACACGCGAATGTCTACGGTATACCGTTTTTTGGCAAACTTTCCTACACATCCCTAAAGATCCTTCCTGTGACGAACTGTTTCTGGTGAGTGGAAGTACTGCGCCTGAAGATCCTTCCTACACGTAACTAAAATTCCTTCCTGGAAAATCTCCGCGACATCAGCTCCCAGCAACACGACAGCTACGACAGTCAGCAGCAACTCCAAGGCCGTATCACACGTCGTACTGGTTTGTTGGTGGTATTTGTTTGGCCGATCACCTTCCTCAAACACAGCCGATAGCGCGCGCACGTAGCTCTCTTGACCCACAGATTGCAGGGAAGCGCGGCCACATGCCCGTCCACTTGCGTAGTATCCTGCGACGCCTCAGAGTGGGCATGACCGCATCTATCTGTAAATCTAAACCTATGGAGTCTGCTGGTCAGAGCTTGTGATTTCATACAAGTCGTCGCGAGTCTGCTTGCTGCTACTGCTGCTGCTGCTGCTGCTACTGCTAGCCATTTTTGCGGAACAAAAAGCCATTTTGGGCGAGTAAGGCGAAGCTAAGTCACCACCGAGTCGTCAGCGTAATGGCGAGCACCGGAGGGAGAAGGCTCGGTGTGGGTGACGTGAGGTGTGACTCGCGTGCGGTGTGTGTTTACGAGCACATCAGTACTTCGTGGTGGTACTCGTAGTGTTTTCTTTTTTTTTGTGCCGTGCATCGTGTTCTCTAGGATGAGGTCGTGAAGAGCCATTTTCACCACACTAAACTGGGCCCCCCGACTAAAGGGTTCCGCATTAACGCGGGACCACGACTGTCTAGAATTTGGCGGGTTCCAGTCATGCCAAGCGATTTCACCGGCGCTATACCGGCCATACGTACTGTTCAACCGGCACTATAGGGAGACTCCCACTGCTACTGTATCATACCTGGTACTTGATGCCCAGCAGTATAGAAGTACATAAGGAACAACACAATAACGATAATATCGATAAAACAACGTCCCTTATATTCTCGCCCCCGTGATAGGAACTCGCACCAAGTTTTGTTGGCTTGCTCAGGCACCGTGATAATGAACGCAAATCGCTTGCCGACGCCGAACGCGCGGCGGGGGACGCATCTCCTCGACTGATAGAGGTCAGGGCTGCCGATTTCTGTCGTGACCTGGCGCGTATCGGCCGAAAGAGGGCGGCTGGGGTTGAGATGCCTGCTACGTCGAGAACCCCTCCCCCCCCAACAATTATCCCACCGCGATGGGTGGAAATCAAAAAAACATTCGGCTTCCAATACGCAGACCGATCGGTCCTTATATATACGTCCAAAGAGGGTGTGGCACAAACATTGCATCTATATAGCAGGCTTTGTTTTCGCGGGGGGGGTGCGGGGTTGTACATACGGGAGATTGGTTACTACCGCGTTGCTGGTTTGCACGCCGGTCCCGGTGACATCCTTCTTTTATCGTTCGTCGTACAGCTTTTTATCGTATGACATAATGGTACGAGTATGACACTAGTATGATACAGCAAGCAGTCAGTACATACAGCAGCAGCAACCAGCTTTATGCAGCAGCAGATCTACCACGGTGCTACTGCTGGCCTTGTGCGGAGCCTATCCCGTCAGTAATCCGTGGAGATGTTGGCACGCATACGCCGGGTTGTAGGGCGGGGAGCGGGGCGGAGCTCGCCCCACCCTTTCGGTTGTGTTTTACAGATAAGGCTTGAATATCGTCGAGAGCCACATGGAAGAGATAAACGGTCGGATATTGCAGCTGATACCGCCGTACAACAGCAGCAAGCAGCAGTAGCAGCAGCAGCAACAACACGAGTAATAATAGCAAGAGTTGTCAGGATCCCCGCCCCGCTCCCCGCCGCCTTGCCCACTATACAGCTCTATAGTGCTAGTTTGTGCCAGCCAGAAATACTGGCACTCTATAGCGTGTAGTTCGTCTAGCTACGTGTTGTCGTACAGTAGTGCTCCCCCTACAGTGGCGGTATGCTGCTGTACAACGTGTAATTCCTACCACGTAGTCCCTCTATAGCGCCGATGTTTGCCAGCCAGAAATACCGGCACTATGTAGCGTGTAGTTCGTACTAGCCACGTGCTGTCATCGCGATCCCCTCAGTGCCGGTATGCTGGTGTACGTAGGGATCCCTCTATAATGCCGGTGTGTGCCAGCCAGAAATACCGGCCCTACATAGCGTGTAGGTCGTTCTAGCTACGTGTTGTCGTACTGATCCCCTACAGTGCCGGTACGCTGCTGTATAGCGTGTACTTCGTACAGTTCGTGATCCCCCTGCAGTGCCGGTACGCTGTTGTGCAGCGTGTACTTCGTACTGTACTCTCATCCTAACTGTACTCCTGCAGCACTCTCTGATCCTAAATTCCTGTTTTTTTCCCTGTCCCCTGCAACTTGCAACTCGCATCGTGTTTTTTCTTCCTGCTAGTTGATACCTTCGTCGAACGTCCGACCTATCGAAGGATTTTTTGCGGTAGACTGAGGAACAGCAGGGCAACGCATATCGTTGTCTGCATTATCAGCATTTAAGTTGATTATATTATGCGATTATTTGTAATGATAATCCGATCACCGAGGTCATAGTTTATTTGATTACGCGATTATGCAACTAGGCATGATTAGTCAGCAGCTGCTAGATTATAATCAAATAATCCCAGTTATCTGATCACGGAAATGCCGAAATAATAAATAATCAAATCACTTTCAGCCATCCACCAGCACGAGCAATTCGTTCATACAAGCCAACAATTATCATATTCTCGAGGGGAGACCCAACTACAACGCAGACAATCTCTCGCCCCCTAGAGTTTGAATCAACATAAAACCTTTGACGTCGTCATCTACATTCATGCGGCCTTGTCCGGAGCAGCGTCGGTTGGGCGTAGTCTGCTTGTATCTCCAGATGAAAGGTCGATCGTGAACTGAAAGCTAAGAAGAAAAGCCTTTTGCTTTTTTCAACTAGTCCACGCATGGGACACACACTCGTCTTCTGTGCTGTTGCTGATGGTCCCTCAAGAAAAATACGATATGATACTGTTGTAATCGTATCATAAGAAATGCCATCAATACATCATGAACCAACGAAAAAAAAAAACCGCCACCGCC
>JAYJMJ010000424.1:298969-309316 GCA_036873875.1 Laminaria ephemera | reverse complement strand
CTCTGTCCGCTTCACGTTTTGCTCTATGTGAGCTAGCGTAGCGGGCGGATGCCGCCCGCGGAGCGAAGCGCCTTGTAGAACCTACCCAAACTCCAACAAAACTCCAAACCTGGACTGACAATCTACTCTGTAGGGCTGTCTGCAGGTACACCGTATTTTAATCGTGTAGTGCAACGCGCTTTGTCAAGGCCGCAGGCTGCATCTACGGCTCCATCCTCGTCTCCAGAACACGTGGTATCATAGTCTGCAGTTTGCAGTCGTCCGTTATCATGAGACGCCCCTCGTGTAAATGTAATAAAACGTATTGGGTACAGTATAGAAAATGCGAAATAATCTCAAGCAATCCTCACCTCGATTAGGGGGGACGTGGCATCGCACTTCAACGATCGAGCTCCGGTTGTCACCATCCGGTGTCGATTCAAACTTGGGAGAGGGGCATGCCTCACATATGCGTATGCTCTACCTGCTGTTGCGGCAAGCAGGAGCACCCACACCTCCGCTGCAAGCCTCACCATCATGAACTGAAGTGAGGCAAGAGGCTACGAGTACATGACATGATGAGGCAAGAGGGAGCAAAAACGCGGCGGGATTACGAAACCGTAGATCTGCGGATGCGGCGGGATTACCGATTCGATGATGCCGATGCCGGCTGTCGAAGGTCGAAGATGAACGCCCCACGCAACGAACGTCAAGGCATAGCATCACAGCATCACGTGGCTGATGTATTCCCGATGACACTCTACTCAACGAGCATCGACTCATAGCACGTGGTTGGTGCTCTCCCGATGCTCGCTCGAGCCATTTGGACCGGTGCATAGTTGGGCGAAATCCCCATGATCGACCCTCTCCGATACCGACCTGTGCAGGACCAGGTTGACTATGACCAGCACGATACGCCTATCCAGTGTTGGCAGTGCCAAAGAGAGAAAGTGGCAACACCGGCGTACTTCCTCTGCCACGAGTGTGGGAAGGTCGGCTCTGCGAGGCCGCTTTGCGAGCGGTGCTTCTTCGACTACCACGCGACGAAGAAGAGAGGCAAGGGGGAACACAAGCCGCATCTCATCGTGCGAGGCGATCCTGTCATCGTGCAGACGCTCGCGGATGGTGACCGCGCCACCTTCGCCAAGCTGCACGACTGGGTGACGCTTGACTATACCCTAACGACGGACGAATCGGACGTGGTTGTAGAAGACACATTCCTAACCAAGCAGCCGCTCACGTTTCAGAGCGGCTGCTCTGGTCCGTGCGTCCACCTGCAGCTTGTCGGATGCACCGAGATAGCTGCGGCAGACATATTAGGCTCGAGTGACCCCTATTGCGCCGTGTACTGGAAAGGTGAACTCGCCGGCGTCACAACCACAAAACACATGACGCTCAATCCTTCGTGGACAAACCAAACGTTTGTGTTGCCCTTGGCCGAAGAGTTCATGGCGGCACTGGGCGGCGACACCAGTTCCAGTTCTTCGGCGCTCTTCAATGCGGGTTTGCTTCTGCCAAAGCTCCGCATCGAGCTGTACGATTGGGACCGTCTGTCGAAGAACGATTTTCTCGGACAAGTGTCTATCAGCGACGCGGACATTCTGGGAATCTTGCGCCAGATACAAAGTGGCGAAACGGGTGAGGATACGGTGCTATCGTTCAACCTGATGCCGAAGCAGAGTCGTGGAAGGCTGGGCGTCCGCGCCGCTCTTCGCGTAGGGCAGCTGCTCGTTCAAGTGCTGCGTGCCGAAAACCTGCCAAAGGCTGATCCAACCAGCTTGAGTGACCCATACTGTGAGGTATGACGAGGCAGAGTAAACTGTTTTGGGGATCCTCTCTCCTAGTATTTTGTACTCGTACTGCTGTACGTAGTGGGAACCCTGAGACTCACGCAGCTCGTTCATGCTTCGAACCGAAAACCTGCCAAAAGGCTGATCCAATCATCTTGAGTGGTCCATACTTTGAAATATAACGAAGCCAACCAGTTTGAGTGACCCATACCGTGAGGGACGGCGGGACAGAGTGAACGATTTCGGGGCTCCTCGCTCGAAATTGTTCCTTGTACTATAGTGGGAACTTTCGTGAGACTTACAGTAGTGCATGGTATGAACTTTTATCTCAGCGAGTGCATGCGATACTGCAGTTACTTGGGGCGATCAGCCACAAGAAGGCAGAGTGTTGGGCTTGAGTGTACAATCCAGATATCACGATGCTATGCTTGCATCCCCGTTCGAACACCAGCACGCTACGAGTAGCGTCTGGGGTCGGGGAGAGGCCCACCACCAGTTGCCGGTGTGTGCTAAGTAAAGCAGCAACACAGAGAGTATCGACACAAGCTTGCGCCGATGCACCACCCCTTCCACCCAACCCCCTAGGTGTACTGGAACAACAGAAAGGTGGGCACAACTGCCTACATCGACGATACGCTGGACCCGGTGTGGGACTTGGAAATATTCTCTATTAAAGTCGACGCTGAGGGCCCCAACTCCGTGGAGCTGTCTACTCTCCGCATAGAATGCTTGGATCGAGATCAGTTCGGCAGCGACGATGTTCTAGGGCAGATCGAGCTGTCCGGGTGTCAGATAACGCAATTGATTGAGAGTGGCGAACAGGATGGGTCCATGGGAACCACAGAGGATGACGCGATCGGAGAAGCAGATATGGAACGGATCTTCGAATTTATCCAGACGTTTCAGAAGCGCCAAAAGGAGGAAGGGAGCCTCGGGAAAATGATCGTCGGTGTCCCGCAAGATCCAAACTTTACATCAACTCTGAATTTAGGGGAAGGCGCCGCTATTGCACACGATGCCGCCGAGGTCACTCCTGTGCCGCCGTTGAAGAAGAAGAAAAGCAAACAGCAAAATAAGCAGGGGGGTATAGTAGTGGAAACTGCAGAGCATTCTAAGGGGATTGAAGGCAAACGTGGTGCTGATAGAACGCGAGTGGAGGACAACGATCCGGATAGACAAGATCCTGGGAGGTTAAAAAATGACCGACGGCAACAACAACAGCAGGGTAACACGAATGGTGAGCGTCCAGATGACAAAACAAGTTCAGGCGTGGAAGGAGATATGGGAGCCGGGGATAATCAGCAAGGAGAAGAGAGGAGAGAAACTGCGGATCAGGATCGGGGATGCAGTGGAATCGTATCAGCTAAGGGAGACAACATCCGAATGGACCAAGAGCAGTTGGGAGACGAGAAATGTGAAGTCACCACGGTGGCCGGTGACGAGCAGAGCTCAAGTCCGGATGGTACGAAAGTCAGTCACGAAGTGGTGTATGCAAGCATGCTCACCTCGGAGGCCGATCATGTGGTGACCGATCAGACGTCACCAAACTCATGCCGCGAAAGCGATCATTTGCCAAAATCTTCTCCAGACGATGAAGTGATTTTGGCCCGGATTCCGGTGCCAGAAGAACCAGCACCGGCTCAGGTGCTACGCTCTGATGTAGAAGAAGGGGGTAGTGAAGTCGAGCAGGCACCAGATGAAGGGGCTACGCTCGCTCCAAGGGGCGGAAGAGGGCTCAAATCCTTGGCAGGCGATCGTGATCCCATTGTCACCCGCTACCGTGACGGTGAGGTGTGCTGCACCATTTATTGATTGCATCCATAATACAATCTAGAACCCGAAACGTTTGTGTTCATCTCACGGTAGGCGGACGCTGCAAGCAAGGAGACATTTGAGCCGGTCGCACCAGCTGCTCCTGATAGTTTTGTTTAGGAATATACTCTAATCCCTTCATCCTTGTAGCCCGCTAAAGATCAGTCAACGGAAGAACGAACTTTCACGTACATCTCGGCCTCGTTCCTTACCGTGTCTTTCGAACTACCGGTGCAGCCATCGTGCAACGGTTCGAGGAGGACAGAGGAATTTTGGTACATTATATGGACGACAACAGCGCGGCCTGGGTCACCACACGGTTCATCCCCTTGCTTCACATCCGTGACCAGGTACCGGCCACTCGAAGCCTGCTCCAACGAATTTGGGACCTGAGGCTTACACTCTTCCACCTGCACAAGCGGGTGCTCAACGTGAAGCGAGGGCTGGCAGTATTGCTTGAAATGGCAATGACGGGCTCTCGGATGCAGTGGTATCAGCTGGGTCTTACGGACGAGCAGAGCGGGGCCAACTTCGTCCGTGGAAGGGTCAACTGTCGCTTTCTGTACCACACCAGGGGGTCGGTATTACGAGGGCTCGACGTGGCGGTGTCTCACATGAGCCTCGGTGAGCGCGCTCGAGTAGAAGTGCGATCCGACTACGGTTTCGGAGACGTTTACGCCGCTAGGAACATACCGCCACATGCAACACTGGTCTTCGTTGCGCAGGTAGCCGCTATTGGAAGCCACAGTGCCAACTGGGTGCTTCTCCGGCGGGCGGTGAAGGATGCAGTGGGTGATGTTATATTCCGGGTCCGGGTGCACCTTTCCCGCGTTCGTTGTTTGATCAATGCGTCAAAACGACTCGTCGATCTTGTAGGTTCACTGAGGAAGATAAGGGCCGGGACAGACCAGCAGGACGACAAACCGACAGGAGAACGGGGGTCTATCGTAGGAGTCGAGGTCCCAGAGGGCGAATCAATACAGGCAGGGTCAGCGAGTGAGGCTGTAGCGGAGAACCCTGATAGAGTGCTGATTATGAAACCTCGACGATAGTTGACCACAAAAGACCGATGAGGCACAGCATGGATAGGCAGACAGGAGGACAGAAAGAGGGTTGGACACGAGAGCACGGCAACAAAGGTACGCCAGCGCGTTATTCTAAGGTATCCCTTCTTGACTCCATTTTTTTGGGGGGGGGAGCTCGGGTTCGACTGCTCATGGCAGAAACGACAATTTGCGCACAAGCCAGCATCAAAGCAGAATGGCACCCATAAGCTCGGGTTGGTTATTGCGGACAGCTCCAACCGTTTTTGAAAAGTGAAAAGTGATGCTACCGCCAAACGGTTCGAATGCGGTGCACACATTATCCACCACCCATTGTAGCCTCCCTTCGCAAATCTACCAACATGGCTTGTACAGGACAGCTCTCCTTTGAAGTGTAAATGCGGCTGGATATCCCCCCGGACAACGCCCTCCCTGTAGCAACTCCCTGTGTGTACGTGTTGAACGCCACGGTGCTGTAGGCGCCCTTACTGCGCCTTACCGGCGTTATCGTGTCGCCTACCAAACATGCGCGAAGCATATTGCCGTTTCCCACCCAACACCTATGCCCCCATCCGCCCCACTGCCAGGCGTCCGCCCTCCCACGCGGAACTCACAACAATACCTACTTGAAGTATATGTAAAATCCCTTTCTGAAGCACCAAGCTATGTATGCGCCTTCTTACACACGACGGGTCCTAAAAACACTGCGATAAGCGCACCACCTAGCTTCTACACGTCGATCTCTTCGTGTACCACCTCGGCCGGAAAACGTTTCGTGGATCGTAGGAAAGAACCAACACAGTTTGTACTGAATACAGCAACCTACTCTGAACATGTTCGGTACATTCTCGATCTCTTTGCTCGATATGGCACTACTAGGCTACTTACCGCCAACAAGAACAACCGACTCCATTCAAAGCACGAAAATCACACGTGATTACGCACTTTTACAGCAATCAACACAGCGGGTGAAAGTGCACCTCGACCTGAGTGCGTCTTCAATCCAAGACACGTAAACACTTTGTTGAGCGCGTGGCAAGTAGCGTTTACGAGACAATAGACTAGACAACACGAATAGTGTCGCTGTCAACCACTTCCAACTACAACCACCCTTCAACAGGCGCAACACATAATGACTGCAAAACCACTTCGACACGTACCTGGTGACTACTGCCTTGAACATCACCTCGCCCCCCTTTCGGCCTCGTACCAAATGAGGGTATAGGGCTTGCAAAAAAACAGAAGAAAGTCACTGGAACGAGAGTAGTCTAAGTACGTAGCACCCTACAAATGGGCTCCTTTGATGAATCTTGGGCACTACACAACCGACGATGAGAACCACTGCGTATTCACCATGCCAAATATCTTAACCCGCTTATTACAAAACAAATGATCCCACACTGAATCCAAGTAGTTTATCTCTGAACACATGGGTTCATTCCTAAAGGGGTTTATCGGGTACACTGGTTAGCCGCCGACGATCCTCCGTCCGTTCTGATGTATATCACCAAGGCAGGGCTTCAACATTTATACCCGACGAAAACATGATCCGTAGACATTTCGACCGTATCATCCGATCTAGCTACCCCGCGTGCCGCACTCGAACCGTATTCGAGCCTACTTGCGTATGTCCCCCAGAATAGCCCCCTCCACGACTACAAGAAAACGTTGCCTTCAATGCGACAATACAATACCACGGCACTCCCTTCTCAAAACTTGACAATTTCTAAAGATGATCCCGGCCCTTTGCTGATGCCGACGGCTGGGGAAGTTCGCTGCTGAATTCCATGGTGACCGCGCTTTGAGGTACGGCCACGGGCTGGAGATTCCCACCAGATTCGTCCCCCATTGTGACAGCGTAGGGTATCACCTCCGCCGACGGCAGCCCAACTGGGTTGAGCTCGGGCGGCGTTCCCAATTCTACGGTCACAGCTTGCACACATAATGGCATCCAAACGTCGGGGGAACTGATAAGAGCCGGAGTTTTGAGTCGCACGTTGAGCCAGTGCCTAACGTCAATCAAGCCCATTTCTAGGGTAAGAAGACAATCGTTGGGGACCGAGAGCTCGTAGCGAGTTCCAGCCCCAGCGGCTAGGAGCTCCTGGAGGTAATGTCGAGCGGCGTCTTCCACAGCAGCGGGTTTTCGCCCGATTAGATTGCTCTCTTCCGCCGGCCGTTGTATCTCGCCCAGCTGTGATCTCGGCACGGTCATGGACGTGACAGTACGCCTTTTGCTTTCCTTGTGGCCACGAGCGTACCACGTGCACACCTGCACGATCTCTATGTGCATGGACTGCACGCACGACGAACTGTCATTACGTGTGACCACGGTGAGCCTCACGGGTTCGTTGATCCCCACGATCGAGCGATCCGCCTCGAAGCCGATACTCATGCTGGTATATACACGCGAAGAACAGGGAAGGGCGGGGGGGGAGGTCAGCCGAGGAAGCAAGAAACAGTGCGCAAAACCTATTCTGCAGAAAAACCCACAACGGGGATCGTTGGCTTCTTTCACGCGCGGCAGGAATTTCCCCCCGTGGGTATTCACAAGACGTCTCCGCATTGTATACGACAGCTACTGCCTCCACCATTAGCGCAACGAGCCATACCCAGGGCGGGCGGAAGTTTCGCAAAGGAACATCGATATTGTAACGCGACGTTGATCGACAGCCACCTTACTATCTAAAGCAGGCGCCTTGCTTCTGACGGTGTCTGTGGTGAGGCACCACGGCTGGGGAGGTGTCCTCTTCTGGCACTACAATAGAAAGCTAAACACCGCACCATAAACGCCTATACAAGCGCGTCCATCTCTGTGTACACACGACGGGAAAAAATTGTGGCCATCGCAGCCACTGACCTTCCGCGACTGTACAAGCAACACGTCTTCACGGTCTGAGTCTCAGGTCCCACCAGAACCGGCGTGGCAGTGGCGGCCTTCTGGGGTTTGCTGAAGACCTTGAGCTCCGATTTGGCTTTCGAATCGAAATTGAGTATCCCTGGGCGGTGTAAACGCGCCTCGAAGCCGTACGAAATAGAGCAATCTCCCTTGTTGGATTGTTTTTCCTGGATATCGGAAGCAAGCGTGCGTGAGAGGACGTGGTCTCGGGCGGGGTTGCTTCTGCAGTGCATTCTTGACTCGGCTCGATCGGAGAGCGGACGGCAGGTGCGCACGGTCCGGATCGTACTCGTCCCGCATGCATTGATCTATGATCGTACAATACATGGAAAATGTAGGTCTCGGCGAGGGGCAGCACGAGCGCATGCACATGGCGCCCATTTCGAACGGTTCGATCTTTCTCTCTTACCGACATGGACGACGGCAATCCTGGAGGCAGCACGACCGAGAAGGGGAAACTGTGGCTACCGCAGGCCGCTTTCCCACGGAATGACGCCAGTTTCATCTCGTGTGACAAGAACTCGTTCTTCTGGACGCTAACCGTTCGTCTGCTGTTGCCGTTCTGATCGTTTTTGTGGTGACGGATCACACGAGTCTTCGCCAGGCCGACCAGTCGCAGCATGAGCCCCTCCGCGGAAGATCCCTCGGCACATCCCTGGGTGGTGTTGGTTGCGGCAGTGTACGCAAAGTGGGTATGCGTGTGCGTGTTTGCGGCCGGACCGTTTTGGGTGTTGGTCTGGCGCTCTTGTTTGTCGACTTCGCATCGTCTCCCGTTCGTGTGTTCAAACGAAAAAACAATGAGTTCGTTTTTTCCGACAATCACACTAGATTGCGCCAAAGCAACCCGTTGCTGTCAATGCGCTGTTTAACACGGTAGACAAAAGAGATTTTTCTCGTTTTATCTCTCTCACAGATGGCATAGACATCGGGATGGTTTTGTCCCGATCTTTCCCGTTTTCGAACCCGGGGGAATACCGGCCCAACGGAAATCTCGGTCCAAAACAATACGTAAGTAGAGCTTTGAAGGGGAAGATGTGTCTCTTACACGAGTAAACACCAGGTGTTACGTGTGATAAATATTGGTGTATACCTGGTACACTGTTTATGCGGGGGGATCTCGCTTGGATTGAAGTCGGAAAATGACATCTTACATGCATGGTACACGGTGTACTTAACCGCGATTAAGTTGCATTATACGTCTCTGATAGTTCTACGTTGTCATGCGGTTCACTACAGCACGGTGTATTTGTAGGTTGCATGTGGGGAGGGAGGAGGACAACGCAGAATGCCGAGAGCGTGACTATTGGACTCACCAACAACAGTACTACACGCAGCAGCAGCTAGCTGCGATTTGTGCATGTAAAATACTCTGCTCCCACGAAATCGATGTAAAACAAATATTCGAAAATCTTCGGTACTCCTTGCAGTCTTTTAGTAAGTAGGAACCACCAGAGTGATTTCACCTCGTTTCCGGTGGGGAGGTACGGCTGTAGAGATGATGATGCCTCCTATTGCGTAGAGGCGACAGATACACGCTAACACAAACACGGAGGGTGGAGATATCGAAGCCCCCCATGCTAGAAGTGCAACCACCCTTGCTTGGTTCAGGGACAAAACGTATACCAGGTACCTGGTAATAATTACTGTAGTAGACAAGTTGATACAGATACTTGGAAAGAGATTGCGTTTGTTCGTAAACGCAAGTTTTGTAAAAAAATTCGGCGTGTTCGAAATGAGGGAACTTCCGACGGCTTCAACTTGATACCGGTAGTCGACAGACACGTTACTAAAAATACTGTTTTTGGTGACGGTCACGCACGTTCGCAGTGAAACATGCAAAACGCAGCCTTTGGGGCTGCTTCTTGCGGATTGATGCGAAAAGGATTTCAATTCGATTTGGTCTTTGCAGCCAATTCCAGTTGTTTTTGACCCGGAAATCGAGCAAATCGGTTGTGCGCCTCTCAGAATGAGTTTGCCTACAGGTACCCAGATCAAAACTCCCCGCCAAATGATGCAGTTTTGATTCTTGTTGACCGTGCCATTTCCAGCAATTTCCAACAAAAACAAATCGAAGGTACTCCCAAGTCAGAATTCCCAGGAAACTTGGAATACATATCATACGTATGGTGTGAATTCAGTCGTTCGTTGTTGTTGTGGCTTGCGGACAACCCATCCATAGCCTCGGGTTGTTTGTAATTTGTAAACAGGCTCGATAACGAACGCTGTAACATGTTGCTACGTTTTTCCGTTTCTTCTCCGTTTCTCCTGTTAATAGCACCGACCTCGAGCAAGACAGCCCTTTCTGACACCTTCACCCCCGCGATATCCCTTACTTAATGGTATATCGTACTGGTATATGATTATGGTCATAAATATATCGTACTGGTGTAATCTACGGACGAGCTTCCGTGGGTCCTCGGAAGCCAGCGCCCTGCGCAACGTATCGTTTTGAAAACCACCCTCGCTGCTTGCTAAACGCAGAATGGCCTCATCTGAAACCTATATAAAAAGGGGATAGAGGGAAAAGTAGCCTACACTACTACTGTCTGTAGAACCTACAATTAATGCATTTAAAAAAAGCGGGAATTGAATATATGTGGAGAAAAAAATCCGACCTGTGGCCTTATTCATATATTAATGTATTTAAGTAAAGGTTGCCCTCCTGATTATCTTCTATTTGTTACCTGGTAAAACATTTTTGTGGCTCTATGTACCGTTCTTAAGTATTTTTCATACAACCATTATAAAAGTAGAGTGTTTGCGAAAGCGTTTTTTTGTTACTTCCCTTCCCAGAAACAAACACCGAAGGAAGGATTTGAGGTAAATT
>JAYJMJ010000424.1:275491-298869 GCA_036873875.1 Laminaria ephemera | reverse complement strand
CAAGTAGTGTTTAGATCGCATTACCTGCCCGTATGGTATGGAACGTTATGAATCAAAGTTATACATGATTTTATGGAATCCCGTTTTTATAAATTTAAAGACGCCGGTTTATATTGCCGATCTGGCGCGATGCATGATAGAAATGAATGGCATTCGGGGTTTGGGAAGAAGACAGATAATATAGGGTTGTGGCTTATGATCCTCAAACATTCTTGTAGTTGAGTGCGCGAGACCGACGAAATCTGTTGTGCTTTTTGCTTGAGCAGTACCTGAACAGCACCTGCTGCACCAGTCGGCCGCACTTGGAATCCGTTATGCTCGTACGATATTAATTTTGTTCTTGCTGAAGTTGAAAGCGATCATGAAGCACTGATGAATCGACGACATTTTGTATTTCCCATCGCAATTCAAGACGCACGATACTAGAAGAGTGGGAGTAATGAGGATTTTTCAGCCCGCGGGCACGGTGGAAATTTCCTCATAACTGCATTAGGCCAAACCGACCGCACGTAACACCCACTCAAATCGAGCTCCCTCAACGAACTCTTGAGGATTTGACATGAAACCGGCGAGATAATCTTCTCCCTATCTATAATAGCTCGTCAATCCGACCCCAGGCTCATCGCGATCGGTTCAGTGTGCGTCGTGCAATACGCATTCTAGGCCGGCGACAGACATACACAGATGTCAGTTTTGTAAAAAATAAATATCACACCCTCAATTTTTTTTTTTCCCATGTTTTAACCAACTTTCTTGCGTGTGCGCCTACTGCTGTATGTGCGCTGGAGAGAAAACATATCCTGCCTGTGCCTCCCGGTGGTTCAATGGTAAGCCGCGTAACTATTGAGGTCGATGTCGTGAGTTCAAATCCCACAAGGGACTTCTTCTCCTTACAAAATTGACAGGCCGAGAGTGCGAGAGCGCGAGTTGGCGAAATTCGATGCAAATCAACGAGCAGTGGAAATGCTGAACCCTATGCGCGATAAAAGTGAAGGCACGTACCAGGGGGGAGAAGCGATGGTACCTGTGACCACGGCTTGTCCGGAAAGTCGCTGAGGGTAAAACCTCTTGCGAGTTGAGCTGGGAAGTAAAAGTGACGATAAAAAAAAAACATGCCGACAACGTATGACAGCCACTGGCGATCATCGCCTTGGGTGTCTCCCTGTCGTTGCTGCTCGGGGCACGCTACTGACGACGCGACCCTTGTTTTTCGTTTTCAGGTTCCCTCCTCATCTTTAGCGCGGTGATATGGCCCTTGCTCCCAGTACCAATACCGGCGCACATCTCGGGAGCTCTGACCATAGTAGTTACGCTGAGGTACGTCTTTCAGACGATACACCTGCGGTACATTGCACAGCTTGGCTGCGCTGACATTGCGTTTCCGAACAGATCCGGCCACAGGGATGATGTTTCTTTGTAATTCTTCGTATATACGAGGTACCTGATATGGCTTCTACAGGATGGTGCAACCCCACAAGCCAAAGAGCAAAGTGGAGGCCTGCGTCTGACCTGTTTGTATAGTTATATTACTCAGTTGATTAACACAAGCTGCCGCGGTTCATTCAGCAAATATAAACTCCGAGAGGGTACGCGTCAATACCTATACGTACTGGCGGCTAAGTATCGCAGCCGGAAGGCGGGGCAGCTCTCGCACGTTTTCGCACGCGTGCACAGGATCATTCGAGTAGCGCCAGCTTTGGGGAACCCAACAGGATCGTCTGTTTAGGTGTTTGGCACGTTCCGTCCTCCCAATGCATCTCCACACCCTCGATACACGACCCTTGGCTCTGCCCGTCGGTGTTTCGGCCCAACAATATAAATCAGATCTTGCCCATCATAGATATTCCACAATTACGCAGACACGGCCGCGACGGGTGGATCTCACCCTTCGCTCCATATTCAGTATTGACGTTGAGACCATAGGGTACACGGTACATGCCTTACGCTGAAGACCTCAATCCCAGCTGCTGCAGGCCGCCATATGCAGATGCTCATGTTAATAGTGGGCATCGTGGCTTTGCTCTGCGCTCGAAAGCTCTGTCTGGCGCTACAATGTATCGCATTGACTGCAGACTACCGGTATCTATCTAGCTAGTTGGTTTGAGCACATAAAAACGCTAGCGTACTCGCCAGCGCACAGCCACTGTGATAGACGTTCTTGTGACTACACAGTTATTGCATATGGTCTCGTGTTAAAACACAAACATGGCAGACAACGCTCTGGTGTCCCTTCACTATTGACGGCACTCGGGCAGATCTCGTGCCATCCGTTCCCACAATCTCGTACACTTATCCTTTTCGACTACCGTATGCTTCACTCGCCACAGGTTTTTAGCCGTGGTAAGGATGATCGACGTTTCCCACACGAACAAGCTCCTCATGTTCGGTGAGAGGAGTGCATACTTGACGCAAACAATACACCTGCATTCCTGCATTCAGTTCATGTGTGTGCTGCAAGAAAGCGACCTAAAAGCCCATACTTGCGTCTGAGCTTACAGCACGTTCCCTTGTAATAAAACAATTAGTGCGACGATTTGATGTGATTACAGCCTTATCTTACCTTATGGTTGTGCACCCAAACCACCAAACATTCGCGCAAGCTATATTAGACCCAGCTGCATATGCCATGTTCGGCACGGTGTAACGAAGAAAACGTCGGGTGGCTTCGTTGGACACGCAAGGCTCCTATACTTTGGTGGTGGTAGCAGTCACCACGATCCTTGGGCGCAGGTCCCTCGCGTTAAGCAAGTGCAGAGCTACGACGACATAGAGTTTGTGCTTCGATACATCTCGCGATTGCTACCCACTTACCCGACGTGATGCGGCTCGACTGTGTGATATGTACTCATCTCTTACAGGTGTACCAATCCTTCTGGTCCCTTTTTCCTTCGACTTTGTTGACGCCCTTTGCCTGGCAACCATCCTCGGTTTCATGTGTGGCACCGTGAACAATATAATTTTGCGAAAAGCGCCCTAGAAAGGCATCACGGCCGTATCAAATCTAGAGGTGGGCGTCATGCGGGACACGGCTATGGACTACGAGACGCAGCGCCGCCTATCAGGGACCAGGAGCAAAGCGCGCACATTGAGCAGAATCCACGACGAGAACAACAGCAGCTCAACCATCTTGCCAGAAAGGAGAGTGGAAATGGCGTACCAGAGACTCAATTGCCTCCTCAAACGCGAGAGCGAAAGCACTTGTTCCCAACTTTCGCCAGGCACAAAGTCCTGCCCGTCATACCATCGTTGATCGCTATGCCACAAATCGGGAAGAAAGAGGTGAAACGATCCCATCCAGAGCGTGGAACGAAGAGGGATCGATTGGCTCGTATTATCGAGCTATTCTCCGGACACAATCCACAGCCGCGCTCCTACACTAAATATTTGGCATTGAGCGAATCGAGCGCAGAGCTGCCGCATGACAACCATGTGCCATCCTCTTCGACGCCGGACTTGACTTCGGCAGCGGCATCCTCAGACCAGTCTGCCTGCGGATGTCTCCGTCAGGCCAATGCGGGCACTCCATCGAAGTTCCGCGTTATGATTGTAACTGTCCCAGAACCCAGAAGTTATTACGAAAGGAACCGAGACGAGATGGAATTGGAACACGTTCCGACTGTTCACTGGAAACTTGCGCTCGTTGCGACGGCGGAGCTAACGCTTGAAAGTAATCAGTGACCAGCTTAAGGGATAGGTCACACATCTGACAGGAACCGACGACAGGTCCGCCTATACCAGTACACGCTATTATGCATGTAACTGCCTCGCCATGTGGTAGACGGGTGAAGGTGGTGAGGAGTGAAGACGCGGGGGCAAAATGTGCCTCCAAAACATGTAGCGAATGTCTCAAGTCCTGGAGAGGAGATTATATCCGGCATGTGGGGGTACTCCATAGTCAGTGTATCGATAAGACAGCGCGACGGCAGAACAACCTCCGTACGGGCGAGCTTGTCAATGCATCCGGCAGCTGTAACATCGCACCTTCTAGGGATCAAGGTTGTGCGCCCCCCCGCCTGTACCGCCACTTTGGTCTCTCGGGGATATCCGGCTCATTTTTTCGTTCTTCGTCGAGCAAGGAGGGCACAACACACGTCGAAGCAAAACAAGGATTAGGTATTTCCTTGCTTTATACTCGATTTTGGAATGTTTCGCGATTGGGAGGGCATAATGGATTCTGATATGGAAGGACCAGTGTAGTCACATCGATAGGAGGCTGGCTATGCGACACTGTTTAGGTATTATATTTGTGCGTTCAAACCATGCGAGCAGCGCACCATGTCGACGGTACAAATGTGTACGAAGGGAAAGAGCCTGCTGGGGCCGTGGCGCTCTACAAAGGAGTTCAGGCGAGCATCAGGGAGTTTCACCCAAGGAAGAAGAAAGCGCATCCCCTCCGTGCGAAGGGTTGCTTCCTGTGATAGCTGCTCGCGATGATTTTTCAAACAATTACCGGTCCGGTTGCAAGGGGTTTAGTGAGTACACATGGCCGGAGACTCGCATTTTCCTAGGGTGGAATGGTGCATCAAGGAGCCCCACCACGTAGTGCTCATATCTAGATTGCCTCGCGGGTGTCAACGTTGGGATGATAATTTACTATCTGCTCATATTAGTTTGGTGGTGCGTTGAGGCTGTCGAAGGGGGTATCATGAAGGCGGCCCGGGGCATTTTCCCGCGTTCTAGCTGTGCCCACGTACTTTCTTTGGGACCACCATATCGTCCTTACTTTCTGGGTAAAGTGTTGCCACTAATGATCTGCTAATGATGTAGTCTACTTCCCGATGAACACGTTGCAACTTGTTTGGCATGTCATAGCACTACGAAGTCAAACCTGAAGAATTGTATACCCAACGGGCATGCAAGATGTTCATCAACACATCCAGTAGTCTGGAAGCGAATCGGCTATGCGAGTCGTTAAAGCAGCATCATTGAATAACACGAAATACCTGCCCCACGCCTCGCAAGGAGGCTGCAAAGCCTCACTGGGTACCCTACTTTCTGAAATACAACAGGGTGGCGCGGGGGGGGGGTAGTCGCAGCGCGCCTCCGTTTCTCGTGGTGGACCACAAAGCAGGCCATTAGCGACCGCTACCAGTGGGGGTTGCACGTATTGCTCCTTGCTAGGGTACGATAGGAGGACAATGGCAAAATCACGATTAAAGTGTTACCTACTGAAACTAAGGACGGTGACCGGCACGCAACGTACAGAAAGCCCGCAACAATAAGTTGGGCGTCGGGTTGACGAAATATGCCCAAATGAGACAAGCCGTGACTGTGGCACCCGCTAACGCAAACGTATACCTGGCATTGCATACGCAAACAAGAAAACGCATACAGTCTTTAAGAGGGATCGGAGTAGGGAAGGTACCACGTAGAAGCTTAGACCTGCGCAACGCAAACATCAATCACAAGAAGGCGCAACAGATAACCGGGTTTTCACAACGGAATTTGTCGCGCGGTAGTATGTTGTGATAGACAGGCAGACCAAAACGACGCGGAGGCTGAACGTGCTAGCAGGAGATGTCTGCACGAGGCGTAAGGCGTGGATGCTGGGCTACGCCAGACAGTCCACATCAACCAGCAGGGAGCCTGATGTCCAAGTTCGAGTCCAAGCTCGGAAAAAGAGCAAACGGATAAGAGGCTTGGCGAGCGCTGCTCGTCAAGTATGATAACAACTCCATACAGCGTCGTCGAGCGCTGATGAGAAAACTCGACAACTCCAAAATGGAAGATGGAGATGCTCCGGACGTGTTTTTCGTTCAAGTCGATCAACTAGCGGACGACCTCGAAAGCATGGGTGAGCCTGTCACAAAACATCGAGTGATGGATATCATTCTGTCAGGTATGACGAACGAGTACGAGCTAATCCGATTTCAAGCGATGAAGGACTCTGAGTTCTCGCTGGATGATCTCAAGTTCACCATGCGCAACATGTACCTCAACGGACTTCACAAGTCGGGGCGCGAAGGAAGAGGATCAGCAATGACTGCTGATGCCGCCAGGCGAGACAAGTCTGGACTAAAATGTCACTCATGTGGCAAAATGGGACATTTTCAACGAGAATGCACCAGTGGAAAGAAGAGCGCGCACACTCCGAAGAACTTCAAGCCTTCGGCCAAAGGATCTACATCCAAGCCTAAATGGTGCTCACTTCACATCACAATATCTCATAGCGATGCTGAATGCAAGGCGCAAGCAGCCGGGAAATCTTCACAAGACTCGCCAGCAAAACATCAAACATGACCGAGGAAAGGGTCATAACGCAAACGCTGCAACCCAGGAAAAACCAAGCGACGAAGCCACTGTTTCCAAGGATGACCTGGTTAATGTCATTAAACCTATCGGCGCGTCTCTTCAAGAACAAGACTCTGCAACAGCTCAAGGCAACGGGAACTCTATGGGTTTTTCGTTCGCAGCCTCCAACGAGCAAATTTTGTCAGCGTCTACACACAAGTCTGTCAAAATGACAATGGTTGTCGACAGCGGAGCATCGGACCATTACTTGGATGGCAAACTCGTTAGCGGTATCAGCCAGCTAATGTTTGACTACGAAGAATTTGACAAACCGCGGATCATTACTGCAGCAGGGCTGCATACACTGCTTGGAACCGCCACCGGAAAACTACGGAGCAAGGTCATCGACAGCAACGGTCGGACAAGAATGGCGACTCTATATATTACAACCGTGCCGGGTATTGGACGCAATTTATTTTCTTCAGGCGCAGCTCAAAGCAAGGGTATTACTACTATAATATCCAACAATGCTCGGCTTGAGAAGGATATCAACTTCGCTCTACGACGCGATGTACAACTCTTCGCATTGGATCTGGAGCTTTAACCAAAGCAAACATTTACTTGAGCCCCATCAGCTCTCATTGCAACAAACGACGCTGACACCTGGCACCGACGCTTGGAACACCTGAACGAGAGCAGCACGAAGAAACTACGAGACCATCCGGATTCCGGGATTTCGTTCGACGGAAACATCTCACCTCGCAAGACCTGTGCTCTAGGAAAGAGCGCACAAGGCAAGCACCCGAAGACATCAACGGTCACCACCACCGCACCATTCGAACACGTCTACACCGACCTCGCCGGGAGTTTCAAGCCCAACGCAATTGACATCGAATTGACGGTTCACAGTACATTAGCAAATCCACCGATCATCACACGAGATGGAAAGCAGTCTACCCCATTCGATCCTAGGATAAGGCGATCGACACCCTCTCGTACTTCGTTCAAGACTACGTTATACCTCTGGAGATGAGGATACAACGGTTAAGGTGCGACAAAGGAGGAAATACACTGCAGGGTACTCTAGGGACTTCTGTAAACAGACAGGCATAGAGCAAGAAATTGCTGCAACCAATACTCCTCAGCAGAATGGGATATCCGAACGCGATGGTAGAACCATCATGAACATGGTGCGTTGTATACTAATCGACACCGGTATGCCCAAATTCTTATGGGGAGAAATCTGTGAAACAACGGCCCACATCATCAATCCTTCTCCGCATCGGGCGCTTGGAGGAAAATCTCCCTACTGTCAACTGTACAGCAGAAATGCAGACCTGAAATCACTGCGTACTATTGGTGCTCGCGCATTCGTGCACAAAGAGACGCATGTACACAAGCTAGAGCAAACAGCTTGGGAGGGATTCATGGTCGGATACGGGAAGGACAACCGCTCCTACCGAATTTATAACCCGCAGACGGGGAGGATCACTGAAAGTCGTAACGTCACTTTCATTGAGACATTACCCAAGGCACTACCACCCGCTGGGTACGACAAACTACTCAAGTCGAACGAGGAAAATCTTCACGAAGAAGAAGATTATCACTGGGATATTCTTGGATACTTACCTCTACCAACGACAAGTACAAGGTACGATCAAGATCAACACCCATACCACAAGGGAACTACCTCTCAACCAGCGCCGGGTTCTACCTCACACACATTGCCAGCTAATTCTATCAGCGAATTCTAACATCCATCGCGCGGACAATCGCGTTAGGATGACTTGGGGTCAGCACCGTTTGGCAACGATGGGCACGTAACAACAATGGGATATGCCCCGACTCAGCCTCAACCAGGTGCGCTATCGCGGAGGCCCGCACCGCCGGTGGGCTGAGTCCGTCGCAAAGAGGTCCACAATCGACCCCCCGGCTGTGCTTCAGGTGCCAATAGCCTGGCCAGCTTGGGACGGAATGCACTGCTGCCCCCCACGTGCATACACGTATCGCGATTCATCCCCCGCCTGACTATGTATATTGCTCATCAGCATCCTCCTTTGACGGTGGTACTGGTTACGCTGCCCGGACATACTCCCCTTCGATGTACTACAACGGAGGTTGGCAGGCAGGAGCGCCCTCCAGGAGTGGTGGTTATGCCCCAGTTTGCTCCGCCGTGCGTCTCTCCCTCGGATGGCTCTCCTGGTGTGGCGGAACCGACGCATAGCAGCACCAGTGCGCCAACCCACGACCCCCATCTTCTCATCGCGCAGATTGCGCACTCAGGCAAAAACGCCTGCGATGCCGTGTATGGTCATGATGTTTCTCGGGTTGGTGAAGTAGACGAGAGAGTCGCTGACGCCGGTGCTGTGTATCATGTTGCCTGTGACCCCACCCGAATGGTAGAGTATAGCGCCCCCCCGTTAGTTAAGGAGAGGTTGGCAGTAGGCGACATGAAGTCGCTGGAGATTCAGTGGTTCGGAAAGTTGTATTTGCTAATGCACTGCCTTGGAGGCGAAACGCACGTGAGGCTGTCGAATGTGGCTTATGTACACGGACTGAGCTTCAAACCTATTTTCGCTGCACGCTGTGATGCCTAAGTGCCGTGTGGCTATTGATGCAGAGGGGGCCCACACGGTGGGGTGCAGTGTGTCTTTCGTGCGTAGGGGGATTGGTTCATACGTGGGTGCCACTAGCGCGATTGACCCTCCCGTCGCTAACGCAGTGTTGGCCCCGGGAAAACATAAGCGGATACATATCAACGACGTACATGTTGCCCTCGCCCATTGCCATGTTGAAAACCTGTGTGAGACGGCCCGTTAACAAAGGGTGAAGGTGCTTGGAGAGTTGGTTCCGTGCGCTAGGTGTTCGGAGGCTAAGGGGAGGAGGGTATCTGTCTCGTGGACGACTAGCTGCCGCTCGACAAGGTCCCTGGAGCGCCTGTTCGTGGACCTGTCCGAAAAGCAGCTCCCGTCGTCTGGTGGTTTCCACTACCTCATGATGATTGTCGATAACTTCTCAAGGTTTGGATGGACTTTTTTCCTTAAGCAGAAGTCCTATGTGCCAGTTATTTTCGATGGTTTTCTAGCTGACATCGATGTACAAGGCGTCCCTCCCACCGAGGAGTGTCTGCGCTCGGACAACAGCACAGAGTTGACCGAGCAAGAGTTCGTGACGCTGCTGGATCGCCACCGCATTCGCCGCGAGTACACGCCTGTTGACGGTTCTAGGCCGCGATGGCGTCCTGCCTGAAGGCCCCTCGTCCGTTCGGCGGCGTACCTCTGCCGACGACAGGGCCTCTTTGGGCGGAAGCGCGTGTACACGCGAGCGATGCCATCAACATGTCAGCGAGGGTGAGGGCCAACCCGGGCATGCTATCCCCCTCTCAGAAAATTTGCGGTAGGGCGACGTTCCCACGGCTACTCCCATTTCTAATAACAGCAGGAACTACCTGTGGGACTACTACAAGGTCGTCCTTGCGCTCGGCCGAAGGTCCTCTACCCGGGACGCCATTTGGAAACACCCGAGGGAGGCGTTGGATGGGCTGCTGACTTCGGCATGGGGCGGGGGTTCCCCGTCTCCACTGCCGCCGCCACCGCCGCCGCCTCCGCCGCCGGGGGTGCCGAAACCCCCGGGATAACCGAAGGTATGGTATCCACCGCCGACATCGCCGCTGTCATCGTCGTCACTTTCGCTGCCGCCGCCATCGCCGTCTCCTCCGCCGCTGCTGCCGCCACCGCCGCACCGTCATCGCCGTCACCGCCACCGTCGCCGCCGTCTCAGCCGCCGCCGCAGCAGTAGTAGCAGCAGCAGCCGACGCCATCGTCGAGGCGGGTCTCCAGGGAGCTGGAGGATTACATTCCGGGGCCGGTCAGTGGCGATCTGCAGCAGCGGGGGCGTATGAGGGGCGAGACCACGCGCAATCGGGGGCGCACGCAGCATGGGCTGCTGTCTTTGATGTAGCGGCCACGTACTATTCCACCAAGCCCCACCGCACGACCCCGCCCCTCGCCGAGCCAGCTTTCGACGAATGCGAACGCCGAAGCGATCACCGACGAACACTCTGGTATTTGGCACCAGACAGTGGGGAAGGAATTTGCTGGACAAGAGAACGCGGGGAATTTGGGGCGACATAGCAACCAAATGGCCTGAACGTTGTTTCGGCGAAGAGGATGTACACTTGAATTACGAACGAGCATGGCGACGTGGTCCGGGCGAAGGCGAGGCTGGTAGTGAGGGATTTCAAGCAGCGTGAGGGTATTGATTTATCCGAGAATTTTTCCCCGACGCCTGCGGCGTCTTGTTTGCGCTTGTTGGGTGCCATCGCTTGCGAGTTGGATTTGGACTCGTGTCGTTTCGATGCCGAAAAGGCCTTAGTTAAGTCGACCTTGGAAGAAGGTGCTTTTAAGCCGTTGCCTCAGGGTTGTGGAAGGATGTCTGGCAAGGTAGTACGGTTGAACCGAAGTCTCTACGGCTTGAAGCAAGCGTCGAGACCGTGGTACAACCACTTGGTATCACACATGAAGAGTACTCGATTTGACTAGAGTCCCGCCGATGCATGTGTCATGCATTTATCCGAGTCTGGATCTGTCTCGAGCAACAGTAATATATGTGGACGATGTGTTTGCAGTGGGGTGGAACGCCAGGTTCGATCAGTTCTGCGAAGACACGATCCGCCTTGTGCCGATCAACGTCTGCGCGAGTTGAGGGGGTATGCTGGTTGCCGGTTTCTCGGAGATTTGGATGCTGGTGTTTGACGATCTCGCAGCAAGCTTTCGCCAAAACACATGGCCTGAAGCTCGATGACTTCGATGAGACCGAACCCGGGGGCGACGGGCTTGGCCTTTTTGCGAACTGGTAGGGTGCTTGATGTTTGGCTTGCGGACCAAACACGATCGGACCTGGCGAACGTGGTAAGAGCGGTAGCTAGATACGCGAACACACTGAGGGAGGTACACTGGAGGACTGACTGCGATTGGTGCTTTGGAGTACGCTTTTTTCTACGAGTGATTTTGGTAATACATTTCGGGGGGACAGTGGGCTTGGGCTGGTTGCGCATGCGGACGCCGACTATGCCAGCAGAGCCACTGACAGGAGGTCTGTTTCCGGTGGAGCTGCGATGTGCGCGGGGGCATGCGTGTGCTGGTTTTCGAAGACTCAGAAGCGTGTGACAATTTCGACCACCGAAGCCGAGAACGTAGCACTGGCCGACACAATCAAGGAGGCGATGTTTGTGCGGTATGTGTTGACATTTGGTTTTCCGGTTTCTGGTGCGAAGTGCATCACGGTTTTCGAGGATAATGAGGGGACAAGGCAACTGGCGCAAAACCGAGTGTGTACGTCGAATTCGAAGCACATCGACCAGCGACACCACTTTTTGAGGGAGCTTATTTTCCGGGGGGGGGTTGCCATTGCCGGTGTACTGCCGAATCTAAGCATGCAGATTTGTTGACGAAGCCACTCATCAACGCGGCTTTTAGCTTCCACCGGGATTTTCTGGTTAACACATCATACATTTTCGAGATGGGAGGATTTATTTCTTGGTTTCATCTCAGGGCGGAGGATTAATTTTTTGATTCAGAGTAACTTGGTAGTACTGTAATGCAGCCAACGATATGCGTTGCCCAGCTGTTGTTCCTCAGTGTACTTTTAATCCACGGTGCAAGACAGTAGCCTGTGCTGTTGTGCCCTTCGTTGTGGGCTGGAATATGTTTTGTGTTGTGTGTCGGTCTTAGGTTCCTCGAGATTATTTGTTCGCGGTGCCACAAAACGGTATACCGTGGACATTGAGTTGGTGGTGGCTGCTGTCCTGCTGTTAATTCATGATTTGGCTTAATTACAAACACGTTCGTCGTGCCACGAAACGGTATACTGTGGAAATTGTAGACAGTGTACAGTAAAAAAATCTTGGTTTTTGGGCCCTGAGCTGAGTTTTTTTACCGTAAACTGGCACAGAAACCACCGGTATACCTTTTTATGCTATTAACTTTTTAGGAAAGTCAGACGGACGGACAGCTCGGAGGTTTTGCTAACTGAAACCTTAGGTAAACCTAGGGGATACACATGCGTCCCATTGAGTTGACAAGCTTAACTTTGAAAGAAGACACCGGTTGTAACGACATTTCACTGCACACGCTTTAAGTTAGGAGAAGATGCCTTGGATCGAATTGATAGGTTCAACTATTGTGGAAGAGGACATGGATTGCAACGACATTCCACAGCAGAAGCTAAAATTTAGCTGATAATGTTGTACCTGTATAGCTTTTGGATTTGAAATTTGGATTATGGTTTTGGGATTTCGAAATGGGATTCTGGACTTGGATCTTAGGTTTTGGATTCTGGCATTTGGTTTCTGGTTTTCCGAGGGATTTTCAGTCATTAGGATACTACAACCTTTATTTCTGTCACAGCAGTGCAGGGAGGATGGTGGTTGTTGTACTTTGCATTGACTCGTTGTATCTGAGTCAAGAATAGTATGGTGCTGCGCCGTATCGATTACAGAGCAGGGAGGATGTTGATTGTGCCTGTAATAGGATACGGGCGCGATGGCGGGTGGGGAGATTAGAGAGTTCCAATGGTAGGTTGGCTTTGTGGTTGTGGGCAATGCGTGAACAATCCCCACAATATGCTGTTTTGCCGCCTCTTCTCCTGGCGTGCTTCCCGTTCTCTCTCTCGGAAGGAGCGATATTATATACGTGAGTTATGCGGATGTTTCCTGGAGTATTTTTGCCTTACTGTGTAAGTCCTGTCAAAGCCTCAGAGGATAAGCCACACACTGTATGCACTAATGTTCGTCGCGGAGGCAGCCACTATCAGGAACCACAGCGCCAAGGGGTGCTATTATCCGGCGGGGGGTAAAGGATGCAGTGGACGATGCAATAAAAACTGGTTCGAGCGTACCTTTCCCGCTCTCGTTGTTCGGTCAATGCTTCGACACAGCCACTTGATTTTTCAGGGTCAGATAGGAAGCTAAAGGACCGAGAAACAAAAACGCAGGACGAGAAAGCGGCAGGCGAACGAGGGGCGATAGTAGGAGACGATATCCCAGACGGCACAAGCAACAGGAAAGCAGGCCTAGCGAGGCCGTAGCGGATAATGTTGATAGCGTGCTGGTCGTGAAACGACGACGGTAGTTTTGACAGTAGAATAAGACTACTGAATCGCAACAGACAATCAGTGAAGCAGGGGGAGGCTGATGGTGGGTGGCAAACAAGAGCACGGGAACTACGCCAAAGCCTTAACCATTTTAGGACCCATGGATAGTGACCAAAAAAACGACGAAAGCGATCTTATCGAGCGTCCAGGAAGAGCGTGCAGCAATAGGAGTATCATGCGCTAGTGCCATACTCCTTCTGACACATGCTACTATGCTAGCGTAAAGGTGAACCAATGTTTTTCTGAGGTTCCTCACTTGAGGAGCTCTATGCCCCACCCAAAAACTGATTTTCAGCAAACTGAGTGTGCAACCCGATGAACAAACCCATGGCCTAGGTACACAAAAAAATCATATTGTGTTGCAAAACAAAAATGACATCCGGCGATTTTGGGTTAAGGAGCCACGACATTCAGAAACAAAAACGCCGAAAAGTGCCACCTCTACCGTAGCAAGCGTCTTGTTTCGTTGCACTGCGGACACATCCCCTACCCCGGTTGCCCGGGCTGCTTCGTGTGGCGGATGCTTCAATCGTCACTTTTTTTCGACCCTTTCCCCCTCTTAAGACCTCAAAGGGGTTAATCCACAATGTTCTGGTTTCAAGGATACTCGTAGGTCACTCGGGGGAGCACGTACCCAGGTTCAATCATTCCTGACAGCAATAGAATCCTACGCACACGCCGGCGACAGAGCAAAACGAGATTGATAGGCCCCCGCTGAACTTGCTCCCCACAGGTCCAACGCGTGTGTATCCACCGTTCCCACAAGCGAAAAAACAGACTGCCACCAAGATATTTGAAATAATTAGTTTTGCTTGTATCTTACCAGGTAGCAGTTTGTTTGGGACAGTCCCCCTTGCAACTCTGCAGGGTTGACTATGCGAGCCATGACGTAAATCATGCGTTGCCCCGCAGATAGACACATGCAAATTTCCGTCGGGAAGCACTAAGTTAAATACGCCTCTTTATACACGCCGGTTATACGATAAGTTCTACGATAGGCGAGTCCAGGGCAGCTTCTACAGCTCTTCCCGTATTACCACAGCCGAAGAACGACTCGCGTACAGTAACTATAGGGAAGGCACAAGCACGGCAACTCCCATCGGGCAGTCCGGATGGTGAACCTCTCTGCGCGACAAAGGCACCACAACTCCACTGCGTTTCTATCGCCGAGGAGCACAACAAGGTGTCGACGAAAGCGCGGAAAGCACAACGTGACCGCACATTTTCATTACAACAACAAAGGGAGCGGATGGACACCACGAGCTAAGGAGGCTTCTACATAATATACATAGAAACACTTGGTGAGCACGTGGCGCGCAGCATCTGCGAAACCATGTACCAGGTACCAGATATTGTCGCTGCGGCCATGGCTTAAAAAAAAAACAGTCATCAACGCCAAAAAACAACATTAGACAAACAACGGCACGCAAGGCGCGGAGTAATCACATCAACACATACCCGCTGGCTGGCGCCTTGAGCATTGCCCTCTCTCTCTGCGCCCTCCTAGAGGGTATAGGACTGACAAACACAACAAACTTCGCAGGAAAAGCACCAGCAAGTAGCACACTATTGCTATTAATAGACTCGTTTGGTCAATCTGGGGCGTTTGCCAACCTGACCATGATAAGAAATGTTTACTTACATGACCATCTCTTAATCGAATACAGCAGCCTATGACGACCGCCCGTTCGTTCTGCTGTATATTCTCACAGCACGACTCCTACTAAAACGTTCTTGCCTATCACAAACAAAACAGTAGGCCTTTCCGGCCGTACTTTCTGGCTAGCCACCCTGAGTGGCGCATCTCGAGCCGCATATCAAGCTCACTTGCCTAAGTCCTCCAGACTGTCCCTCGCTACCGTTACAAGACACCGATGCCTGCAATGGAATGCTTTACTTTCGCACCCCATTCTCAAAACCTTCCAATTTCTAAGGATTATACTGGCCCTTTGCAGGTGCCGACGGTTGGGGAAAATCGCTGCTGAATTCCATGGTGACCACGCTTTGAGGAACGGACACAGGTTGGAGATTCCCACCAGATTCGTCCCCCACCGTGGCGGCTTAGGGCACTGCCTCCGCAGACGGGAGCACATTTGAATTCGTCTCGGGTTGCATGTCCAACACGGCAGTCCCCGCTTGCACACGGAGCGGCATCCAAACTTCGGGGGAATTGATGCAAGCCGGAGTCTTGAGCCGCACGCCAAGCGAGTGTCTAACATCAATCAAGCCCGTTTCTAGGGTAAGAAGGCTTTCGTCGGGAACCAAGAGCTCGTAGCGAGTTCCAGCCCCAGCGAGAAGGAGCTCCTGGAGGTATTGCCGTGCGGCTGTTTCCACAGCGATGGCGCTTCGCCCGCGCTGGTTACCCGCCTCCGTCGGCCGTTTTACTTCGCCGAGCTGTGACCCCGAAACGATCATGGACGCGACAATACGCTTGTTGACTTCCTTAAGGCCTCGAGCGTACCAAGTGCACACCTGCACGATCTCTATGTGCATGGATTTCACCGACGACGAACTGTCATTACGTGCTACCACGGTGAGCCTCACGGGTTCATTGATCCCCACCACCGAGCGATCCGCCTCGAAGCCGATACTCATGCTGGGACACGGGAAGGGCAGAAAAGAGAGCGGGGGAGGGTCGGCCGGGACAACAAGAAACAGACCGTAAAACCTATCCTGCAACAAAAGTCACACCGGGGGGCGTTAGTTTGTTTCGCCGCGGAATCCTCCTCCGTGGGTGTTAACAAGGTGCCTCCGCATTCTACCTGACAGCTACTGCCTCCACCACTAACACAACGGCCCCGAACACAAGCTGGGGGGGGTTCAGCATGGGTACCTCATATTCGACAACCACCTCGCCACCCAGAACAGATATCTCGCTGCTAGCGATCTCTGTGGTGAGCCGCCACGGCTAGACCCGCGCCTTCATCCGGAAAACGTTTTTACAACATATTTCGCACCGCAACACACCAATCAAAAGCAAAGCACATCCACCGCTATTGTACGTGGACGACGGGAAAATACAAAAGGGCATTCGCAACCACCGACCTTCCGCTTTTGAAGCAGCAGCACATCTTCACGGTCTTACCCTCGGGCCCCACCAGCACAGGCTTGGCAGTGGCGGTTTTCTGGGGTATGCTCAAGACCTTGAGCCTCGACTTGGCCTTGGCGTCGAAATGAATAATTCCCGGGCGGTGTAAACGCGCCTCAAAGCCGTATGAAATAGCACAGCTTCCCCCTTGGGATCCAGACTCCTGAAAAACGAAAGCAAGCGCTCGCGAAAATGTGTCATCCCGGGTTGCTTGCTCCAAGTGCGCTCTCGGCTCAGTCGGTGAGCAGGCACGTGCCGTGCAGTTCGTGCTCGTGGCGCATGCAAGCAAAAGGCCACGACGCGCTCTGTGCAAGACGGCTACACAGGCGATGGGAACAATGTCGAGCGGTCTCCTCGTACCTGCATGGATGGCGGTAAGCCCGGAGGCAGCACCACAGAGAAAGGGTAGCCGTGGCTGCCGGCGGTCGCTTTCCCGCCGAAGGACGCCAACTGCACCTCGTATGACAGGAAATCCTTCTCCTCGGAGATCACCTCCCGGTGCGTGGTTGTGCGGCTCGTGTCATTGCCGTTGGGGACGACGACGGTGGTCTCACGCATGACGCGAGTCTTCGCTAGGCCGACCAATCGCAGCACGAGCCCGTCTGCAGATGATCCCTCGTCATTGATCTGAGTGGTGTTGGGCGCGGCGGTGGGGGCAGAGTTTGTGGGTGGGCAAGACCGCTTCAGTATCTGTTTGGCGCTCTCGTCCGTTCACTGCGTGCCAAACCCATGAGTGTGTATTCGTGTGTTCTTTGCAAAAAACCGTTTTGTTTCGCCAGCAAAACTCTGTCAAAGCAGGGCACCTTGTCATTTGCAACGTATTAAAACGGAAGTAAAGGGCTTTGATCTGCATTCCAGGTAACAGGCTGATTGTGCCTAGGGTTGGTTTTTCCATCGAGGAGCATTTTGCATTTTGGGCCACCAGAAACGACCACGGACTCATCAAATACAACCCCAAAGACCAAACGTCCACCAGACGCTAGCAGTCTTGAAACACTGCCATCGGGACAACCAATTATCTTGAGAAGAGCTGCGTTTACGCAAGTGGCCTGACTATATGTGCCGTAAAACGCGCCGTCAACAATAAAACAGCTGCTCAAAAATAAAAATAAAAGTCTTCGCAGCGCAGAAAGGGGCTTTGTCGGATTGCAATTGATATGCGAAATGCGGTCCCGACGTCAGGTTCTACCATGGGGAAGACTGAAACGACGTTAACAAACAGCTCTCAATCGTTTTATACCAAACATGATCCGTCCACAATCTCCGCACGATTTGTGTACTCTCGGGGCAACGACGGGAGGTAAGGTTGGCCGTCGTTGAGCATATTGCGACAATGGCGACAAAACGAAGCCCAAAGGGGTTGCGACGGAAACAATGGGGCATCAGACTTGACCCCGAAAGGAGGTTTCCTTCACCACGTCGCCGAACAGCCCAAAAAGCGTGTCAGGCACAACATATAACCGTCCTGTGTTAAAGTGTGAAATCGAAAGGTTGTAGGGCGATAGCCCAACCGGTTGCCATCTTGAACGAGCCTTGCATGCCGTAAGGATGAATGAGGGTGGCGGGGTCTGGGACGCACTTCAAATGTCGGCTACATGCGGACGGAAATATTTACGAGGCAAACCAACTCCGCTACGTTCCTTCATGACGGCAGACCAACGCTCCTGAGCTTTCGTAAAACGCTTGCTAAAGTAGGAAATAACAAATAACACACAGATCACATTTGTCTGCCGTCGCTATACCAATGCGGTTCAGGAAAGCGCCAAATCCACGGTGACTGAGACCAGCATGGACGCCGATATCGCTGGAAATGTACGGGAAGTACAATACGGTCGCAAATGCTAATAGCGTCTTATCTCCAGCGATTGGGTTAGACGACGCGCGTCCCCAATGCTGCTGAAATTCGCATGCCGTGAAAGTTCCATGTTGGTGAGTGTAACGAAAACACACGCTTGCGCAATAGAGAAGATATCTGTTACTACCGCCTTCCTAATTTCCTCGCCTGTGGTCGGGTGGTTGTGGCGGCAGTCGGTTTCATGGGTAGTGCGAAATATGTATGGTACAGCAACCTACTGTACAGAGATCTGTCCAACGGGAAGTTTCCGGAAATAGATCACTTAGACTGTTTCTCACGGGTAGGCGTGCACTCTCACTACCGTCATGGGAGAACCGTCCCCGGGTTACGTTTGGCCACGAACCAGCCGCGACCGAAACACGCTCTACTCCATAGACTCATGACCAGCGTAGATGCGTTCAACTCAGCCGCACGCGTTCTATAACATTTCGCAGAAAGAACTTGTTATGTGACGTGCTTATTGTAAATTAGGCAAGAGTCCACGTGCGAACCAAGCCATTTCTAGCGCTGAACGCTTAGACATGCGCACCTAGCGGACATGACGATCCAAACTGGTAAAGCGTGACACACTCGATCCACTTGCGGCATGACGGACTCGTTGTCGCCTGGCGTGAAGCTACCGTGAGTCTTGAAGGAATGCGGAGCTGCTTCGGCAAACAACAGGTGTGCTCAGAAGCAATTTTCGTCGCCGAATAGGAGATGGGCTCTAACGTCAAACGCCGGAAGGGCCTCACCGGTTTCAAAATGTTTTTAAGATACATATCACACGTACGACGTTCAGTTATACGTCATCTGCTAAGCACAAAACCTATGAAATTGGCCGCGCAGGATATCCAACAAACACCTTGCACCAGCACTGCACAGCGAGAGGTTCGACCCCGGCGGCGTACCTGTGCGACCGCAGGACTAACCGAGAGTGCACTTTAAGCTGGACCAAAACGTCGATCGCCAAATCCTTGTCAGTTTTCCCCCAAAATGTCGCTTGAGTTTTCTGCCGAAATCTAACGGGGACCCCGTCAGTATCGAAGTAACTGACAAACAGAAACCGGTTGTCTAGAGGGGTTGGGATTTTGAGAAAATCCGAGTGGGCAGTGTGACCCCGGGGTATCGCTGCAAATTCTCCATGTTTCGAAGGGGGTCGCTAACCAGACATGGATTCTCATTATAGTTCGACTTTGAAGCCAAATTCCTGGCATTGGAAACGATCGGGAAAAGCGTAATTCGCCCTCTCGGTACACTGTAGCCATACAAAATGGGAAAAAACAAAGAAACAAAGTCCACTTCTAACAACCTAGCAGATGGATGTGGGACGCCTCCCGAGGTAGGTTGTTCTCTTCGCGTTGTCGGGGGTGCGGACACGCGCCGAGGTGACGGTGACGGGGTCACCATCTCGGGACACCACCGGAGGGTAAACGTTCAGGCTACGCCCGGGGAGAAGACAGCAGCTTGTGTGTAGGAAAGCGGCACCACAGCGGGTATGGTACGTCGGACACGGTATCCACAGAGCGATATTACGAGCTTTAGCGCAGGATGCAGCCTGATAAAATAATCGCACGTCATACTGGGGTTCCGAGGTTCGGAGTAACGTAGGTTAATAGATACGTCAGTCCCGTGACATAACACTCTGGACGGAAATATAGGGGTTGTTGGGGTAATAAATACCACTCTGGACGGAAACACAGGGATCGCTGGGGTATTCATATGATTACCAAATGGTCCTTGCATTTCCGTTCAAAGTGGTATTCCTTAGATGGTACCGCCTCTAGGTCGAGTTGGATTGGACTCCTCGAATTGGATTTCATTTTCGACAAAATCGACAACAAATAGCGCCCAAATGATATCTTCGAACACAGATTACACCCCGAACCCAACCGTTCGCACCGCTTGACCCGCGGGATTATTGTCGTTGACCCGCGGGTGTTATCACGGGCCGCCCAAACCGGCCCGTTAGAACTCGGCATCTCACGGGTTTGTCAGAACCTGACGAGCCAGGCCGGGTCTAGTTCGCCAATTTGAAAATATCACGAGCCGGGCCGGGCCGGGGGTCCGTGGTCTGAAAATCTGACGGGCCAGGCCGGGCCGAGGCCCGTGATCCGATATTTTCACGGGTCGAGCCGGGCCGGCGACCCGTGAGATTGGAATCTAGCAGGCCGGGCCAGGCCGGGCCGGGCCGGTGGCCTGGGAGATTGGAATCTCACGGGCCGGGCCGGGCCGGGCCCACCGGCAAGAGTTGGCCCCACTCGCGAAGACCCTTGGAAATTTTCAGAGTTTTTCACGAAACATGACGGCAATTTTTATTCAGTCGGATCCGTGCGTTGAAAAAGCCCTTTTCCGACCGGAGACCAAATTGGGCTTTCTTATACAGTTGAAAAAGAGCCTTTTCGATCCAATGTTTTTCGACTTCCCTTACCGACTGGCCGAGACGGTCGAAAAATATTACTTTTTCGACCGGCGCGCCAGTCGAATTCATCCGGTTGAAACTTGGTTTTGAGACCCGTCGCATCGCTCATCCCACTACCAAACACGCACACACATCCACATCACACAGCAGTATTCTACAACAGAGGCGACGCTGGCTTGGCTGCTATCACTGCTGCGGCTTCTCGCCGCGAGTCAGCGTGGCACATCCCTATCTCCGCCCGCCAGCAGCGTGTATCATTCGATGGTAGCAGCGCGCGGTATCGACGATATTTTGCCAACAACGGCTACGCTTGCTGTTGCTTTGGCGGCTCTCGGCTAAGTTTCCGACGCCACGCACCTTCTTGGATTAATGCTTGCCGTGCGTGAAACGCACGCGTTGCTCAAGGAGAAGGCGCGAAGCAGAACCGTCGCTCGACTGCCGTTCTCCCTCACATCAACCGCCTCCAGAAAGAGCACAAAACTATAAATTCGATTGGGCTGACGATAAGAAGGTGGTGAGACTCAAATCCGTCCAAAACAGGCTCGGTCGGAAAAGGCCTTGTTCGACCCTTTCAATTCGATTGTATAAGAATTGGCCTAAGAAAAGCATTTTTGTATATACTTGAATTAGTGCAGGACGTAGCCTGCCTCACAAAATAATTTGAGCCTGGCCCCAAAATAAGAGTGGCGATTCGTATGCAATACAGTACGCGTGAGCCAAAAAAGCCCATCACACGCCGCACCTGTAAACTAAAACTATAAACTAGTTTGAGCTGGTCGGTGTTACTTGCCCGCTTATTTGCGCGGTGGCTAGTCACTTTTTCTTCAGTTTTCAAGAACTTTGTTATGTTATACCTGATATGTGAGCTCATAGGAACGCCTGTGTCCCCTTTTCAACTTGCGACACCCCCGGGATTTCAAGCCAACCACGTCCCGAAGGGAACCCTTGTATGGATAAAGAAAGGGACCCTTTCTTTACTATCATAGCCCATAGCGTCGCACATCGCAATGCACTCCGAGTGAGCGATAGTTACGCCCATGTACAGACGCGGGTGCTCCACATGAGCGGCCAAACCTGGAGTCTGAACGAGAACCAGCACTGCTGAGATGAGGTTCGTGAGTCGCAAGTCCCAAGACGCGTTGAAGTCATAGTCTAGACAAAATCCGATCGATATGCGGACAGCAGCAGCAGTCGTCCACTCGATTGATTACAAGCGAAGCGAGTTTCAAATTTGCGATTGGCGTAAAAAAAACAGGGGCTCCTTTCTCCTTCCCACGCTCGCATGCCCGAATCTCCCGCATGTCTCGCCCGACCACCTGGGATCTCCGAAAAAGAAGAACGAATAAAAATACTACCAGGTACTTTATTGAAACACAAGCACCAAGCACCAGTATACAGCAGCGCAGCAGTATGTACCAGCAGGGTTGGTTTTGGGTTGGGTTGGGTTGACGCCAGTTACAAATATCCATCAGCGCGAATTCATATTAATAGCGAGACCTACAATTGTAGTATCTTAGTACAGTATACTAACCAGTACCCGGCATATACCAGGTACATGATATTGTTTGTTTGATAGTTTGTTTTCTTTTTTTTTGGGTGATGTACGACTTTCTTCAGATCGTATATGATATACCGTAATAGTGCTATTAATAGAAAACGCCCCTCGGGGCGTTGCGATTGTGCAAGCTTGAAAAAGCAACCCGAGATGTTTACTACGTGGCCGGGGCGCTTTCTGGAAAAATATCTCGGGCCTTTTCGCCCCCCGGGGCGATACAAAAAAGTAAGAAAAACCACACACACCCCTCACACACTCAGCAACAGCACAGCAGCAGGTGTTGGTCATGTTGCAATCCAGCAGCACCGACAAGGCGTTCAGCACCGATAAAACCACCGAAGGCCACTCAAACTCCAAACTCTTGTGGAAGCTTGCACCGTCCTGGTGCAGCGGCGCCCACGAGGAAGGGCGCGCCGGCACCCGCTCCCACGCCTGCTCCCGCGTCTGCTGCGCAGGTTGTTGTTGCTGTTCTCACGTTAACTCGCATAATCGAGTCCGTGGACAGGACAGGCTCCAGTCACTCCGGAGTGGAAGAATACCCCAGGAAAACAAATTAACAAACCAAAAGTGGTACACGTATTTAACATAGCTGAAGCAAGTCGTACATCCGCCAAAAAATAAAAAAAAGTAAAATCGGAAGTCAGCGTACATACGTATCAGGCCTATACTGGTACATACGTTTCAAGACTCGCAACTGATGCCGATTACACCGCATGCCACCAAGGAAACCAAATAATGTACAAATCCGAGGAGAAAAAATAAATAAATAAAGGAAGACAGAAAGAAAAACGAGAGAAATATCGTCTTAGGTGGAGTGAGGAGCGGTAGTAAAAACCGAGTGCACTGCCCGATAACCCGATCCCGCAGTTTTACTGAGCAATATCTGGACCGCGTCTTAAAATTTTACCATGTGTGTCCAAAGGGGAGTTTTTTCATGTATCAATTATCGAGAAGAGAGCTGTTCAGTTGTAAAACACCCGGTAGGATAGGAAAGGAACACCACTCAGCGATCGGCTACTGCATGGTAGGACATGACTTCACGAGCAACACTAACATGGGCATCCGACCGGAACGCGACAACTACAGGAGGCCCACA
>JAYJMJ010000424.1:167717-200643 GCA_036873875.1 Laminaria ephemera | reverse complement strand
CTACGTGTAATACGTGGTTGCCTTTTGTTTTATTTGCTTATTTTTCGGACGCGTGCTTTGTTCTTTCGTAGCGCTGTCCGGTTTGCCTTTACCTCGCTACACCCCCCCCTGCTGGCGAGTCTACGTACCTTCTTACGTACCTGGTATGTATTATCTTCCTGCTTCGATATCTTTTTCTCTCGTTTTTCTTTCTGTATTCCTTTATTTATTTTTTTTATCCTCGGATTTGTACATTATTTGATTTCCTTGGCATGCGGTGTAGTCGGTTTCAGTTGCGAGTCTTGAAACTTATGTACCAGTATGGGCCTGATACATACGTACGCTGACATCCGATTTCACTTTTATTAATTTTTTGGCGGACGTACGACTTGCTCCAGTTATGATATATACGCGTACCACTTCTGGTTTCTTTTGTTTTTTTCCTGGGGTATTCTTCCACTCCAGAATGAATGACTGAAGCCTGTCCTGTGACCACGGACTTGATTATGAGAGTTAATGTGAGAACAACACAACATATGTATGGCGGCTCCCTATGTGCAGGTCGGCAAAAAACGACATGGGTGGTGCCCAAACCAGCCCCACTCCAGACCTAACCCTAACCCTAACCCCAACCCTTTGGGGGGCTCGAGGTCGGCACGAGGTCGGCAGGGGCAATCCTGCCATACATCACTAATGAACTGTACGTGCACATTTGAAACACATTACACGTTGCGATTCTAGTTGGGGTGCAAACGCACTGCCAGTACCATATAACGTACGCTGACTTCCGATTTCACTTTTATGGATTTTTGGCGGATGTATGACTTGCTTCAGCTATGTTATATACGCGTGTACTACTTTTGGTGTGTTTTTAATTTTTTTCCTGGGGTATTCTTCCACTCCAGAGTGACTGGAGCCTGTCCTGTGACCATTTGATTATGAGAGTTAATGTAAGAACAACAATAGCCCGAGGAACCGAGAAAGTACCCGGGGTGCCATTCACTAACAAAATCAACGAGAAAGGTTAGGTTCGTCTGCATTACGTATTTTATACTGGTACAGCAGTACCGGGAATACTACTACTGTGTACTCCGCTAAACATTGATATTAATATTAAGCAGCCCTTCTGGGCCCCATGTTTAGCGTCCAAGAAAAAAAAAGTCCGAGCGCGATCTTATCAAGCGCCCAGGAAGAGCGTAAGTATCACCATGCTTGCTCGCGTGCGTGTGGTACTCGTACGGCTCCTTACATGGCTTTTCGGACACATGCATATCAACACCCTACCCTACCGGTATCTCGGGTTGCTTCGTGTGGCCGATGCTGTCATCGCCATATACCTGGTAGTAAGTTTTCGACACTTTTCCCTCTGGAGCCCCAAAAGCCAAAAGGGCCTACCGGTATAATCCTTCATGAGGACATACACACATTTTCCTGGGGTATTCTTCCACTCCAGAGTGACTGGAGCCTGTCCTGTGACCACGGACTTTATTATGAGAGTTAATGCGATAACAACAACAACAACAACAACAACAACAACACATCCCGTAACGCGCGATCGGCGATCGGAGTATCACACACAGCTTGCAAAGATGAGGTTCGACCAAATCCTCGATCTCACAGCTCTGTACTAGACTGTGTATTTTTCATTTGTTCATAAAAAGGGTTTTGTAATATTTTGTACCAGGTATTTATTTACTACCTGGTATTTATAAAAAACAAATTCCTATTTACTTGTCGTTCCGAGATGTTTCGTTCCGATATTCTGGACTCCGGACTCTGGACCAACACAACTGCAGGAAAAGACCTGCAGCGTGCAGCAATATTCTGTGTACGTACCAACAACATCTGCAGCAAAGAAAGCAGCCAGCTCACAGAAGCAGCGAAAGCAAATTACAACAAAGTTCTCGTATAATGCGTGTAATGCGTAACCTAGGTGCGAGATACGTGATGCGCGATGGCTATGTCATCCGGCGCCCGTCATCCGGTGCCGTTTCCCGGCTTCAGCGGTACAACAAGCAGTGTGTGTGCGTGTGCGTGTGCGTGTGCGTGTGCGTGTGTGTTCTTCACATTAAACTGTTGTTTCCACCCATCTACATCCAGCACAACCAACAAGCTGTATCCAGCGAAATTCCCGGCCAGAGAATAGAGTCCGATAGCATGATAACATGATACCAGTAGGTATGATACTAACCGGAATGCGATACATCTTGCACGCCTCCATTCTGCGTGAACCGTTTATGATCTGTATAAATATCGTTTACTGCTGTGGGAACACGAATTCGTATGGCACCTTTAGCCTGTTTCTTAAGCGGTCCGAATTCGAGAGCTTCAGATTTATATTTTTCGATCCCAAAAATGAAAACATCTGCTTAAGCAGTCCGAATGTGCAAAATCGGACCCGAAACTTTCTAGTTTGAGAATCCGACGGCCCAAGTCGTTCGATTTTGGTTCAAAATCTGACGACTTGGGCCATTAGATTTTTCAAATCGAAACATGGCTTGGCCTCTAAATTCAAGATGTTATCCACGCACGCACCACCAGAACGGTCGATGAGTTGGATGGTGACACGCCGACGTTGCTTCGTGCCTGACACGCAGTCGGCGGTCGGCACATCTCTCTGCGGCCAGACAACAGTTGGCTGGCGCGGGCTTGGGTCTAGGGACCAAGAGAAGGGCACTTGGCGCGCGCCTCTTCGTGGATATGTATGCTTCCTTGTGTCAAAATAGACTTTCTTAACTTTAACTGCTCTCCCTGGGCCCTCTCCCTCGGCATATTCTCCCACGTCTCAGCCATCCTCAGCTCTTAATTGCCGACGACCATATTATTTCTTGGGGAACCTTCCTGAATCTCCTTGCTTTCTTCATTGATTGCTCTTCACGTTATTTTTGTCATTTTTTCGCAAGTCACTCCCAGCTGAGCTGGGCAGCGCAGCGCTACTCAGAAGCGCAGCGCCGTGCGGTGCCGTGCCCTGCCGTGCGGTGATGTGCGGTGCTGTGCGGTGCTGTGCCGTGCTGTGTTTTGTCTTTCGTGCATACCAGGTATCATACAAAGTATCATCATACCAGGTCCCAGCTGAGCTCAGCTAGCTGAGCTCAGCTTGGCTGAGCTAAGCTCAGCAGCGCAGCGCAGCGCCGTGCGGTGCGGTGCGGTGCTGTGCGGTGCTGCGCCGAGCTGTGCCGTGCTGTGCCGTGCTGTGTGGTGTGTTTTCTCTTTCGTACATACCAGGTATCATAGCAAGTATCATACCAGGTACTACACCAGGCATGTACGTACTACATTGTTCAATCACAAAAAATGCACACCCAGTTCAGCTCAGCTCAGCTGGCTCAGCAACGCAGCGCAGCGCCGTGCGGTGCCGTGAGGTGCCGTGCCCTCCATGCGGTGCTGTGCTTTCTTTTGTACATACAGCAGTACCAGGTATCATGCGAAGTACCATGTACCAGGTACCGGTATGTACGTAGTGTACTCGTCTTTGCTTTGTTCATTGATTGATCGTGTTTTTTTTCGTGTTTTTCTTCGTTTTTCGCAAATTACACCCGTACTGCCGATCAGAGCGTGGCACCGCCAGCAAGCGCACATCACAGCACAGGGCAATCAGCTCTGCACAAGTAGCAAATCACGTGCGTGGATAGGTTACATGCATGCATGTCAAAAGTCCGGCAGTTTTTCCCTGGACCATTAAGCTCTTGGCATTTTCAAGTCGCTAGTTGCACCAAATCATAGGCTTTTTCTTTCTGCCCCCTTCACTTTTTGTTGTATGATTCCTTGCGCGAGCGTAGCGGGCGGCGTCAGCCGCCCGCGGAGCGGAGCCCTTGTACAACATACCAAGACAGGTTGAGCGCACTCGGCACGTCTCTTCGTTGCCAGAGTAGAGGCAGTCAGCGTACGCTCGGGCGCTTGGGTCCGACGCCCAGTGCAGCGCACTCTGCGCGCCTCTTCGCGGCGCCAGACCACAACAGTTGGTCAGCGTTTGCTCGAATATCTGGGCGCACGCTCTTACCCAACTGCAAATACCCCCGATTTCTTCGTGTTAGAAAGACCGTTTCAATTTGCGAACTACACGATTTTATTTTTAGCTGAAAATCCGATCTGGTCACAATCTGAAGCTCGATCTGGACCGCATAGGAAACAGCCTTAGTTATTCTCTCACACCTTCACGCATTAACGACCTAACGAGCTGAGGACTAACGAGGAGAGACGCCGATCGGACGTCGGGGAGCACCCTGCATTTCGGAACAGTGCCAGTTTTAGTACCAGGTAGTGTGCCGGTAACGGGTGCAGTACCGCTATACTGGTAAACAAAGATGCCACGAGACAGCCAGGTGTCGAGCTGTCTGTCTGTCAAGGCGTTTCCATCTGGCTAGACATATAATATGTCCCCTATAATACCTCCCTAGCAGAAAACAACTTCATTAGTTGCGTAGGAACCCGTATTTGTAATCTATTTTTTTCAGGGCCTTCCCCGGGACCGGTTTTTGTCCTCGAGACCATACCCCGCGGGATTAACTTACCGCGGGATTTCACGGTATTGTTTGTACGGGATTTGGCAACAACGGAACTGGACGATATTGTTCGTGTGGGATCTGGCCATCGCGGTACTCCCCGGGACGGGATGCAGCCACGACAGGACTCAACGGGATTTTTTGTACGGGATCCGGGCACCACGGGACTCCGGGATGCAGCCACGACGGGACTCGACGGGATTGTTTGTGCGGGATCCGGCTACCGCGGGACTCCCCGGGCGGGATGCAGCCACGACGGGATTCAACGGGATTTTTTGTATGGGATCCGGCTGCCGTGGTATTCAACGGTATTGTTTTGTACTGGGCGCGGTTACAACGTTATTTGACAGCAATGTGCGACCAGGACGGTGGTGCCACACGTAGTAAGTGTTGGTTTGTACATCATCCGGCCCCCACGGTTACTTCGCGGTTTTGGTATGCGCAAATCCGCATCAAACACCAAACATTTAGTCTGGTTTTTCAACTTTCTCATCGATCTTTTTTGGTAACGAAATGTTTAACTAAAGTATAGCGCCTACAACATGAGTTCCCGTGCTGTTCCCCAGTCAGTGAACTGCTAAAATATTTTGGTTGGACGCTCGCACACGGAGGTCACCACATTCATTCAGCAAGAAGAACAACGAACGATGTCTGTCGTTTTTTTTATTGTGATATTTCATATTTCGAGGGAGATCACAGACAATAAAACCGCTAGCAACAGCCTCGTTAGTGTTCATGCTATGTCGGCCAGGGCCGTGTGTGTATGTGTGTGTCGTCTGTTCCGCGCTCGGAACTCTCTCCGTCTATCTCTCTAAACACAAAAAAAGGGTTTCTTTGGTGTTTCGCGGCGTTGTACTGTGGGGCGAGGGGGACTCACACTAGGACTGGGTAAATGTCCGAAAAAACACGGGAAAAAAAAACGTACAAAACTGCTGGTGACCAGAGAGAATTGAACCCGTGACTTGGCACTTCCGTGTACATCGCATCACTCTTTCCTTCTGCGCGGGAGGATGACACTTATATAACGTCGGGATTCCTCGTTATTATATTCACGGAATTCGGGATATCAACATTATCGCGGGATTTGTTTGTGCGGGAACGGGCTTTGAGCATTTGCCCGGGGCGCGTTTGTGCGGGAACGGGATTTCACTTTTTTCACGGGACTCGTTTGTGCGGGAACGGGATTTCGCATTTTTTCACGGGACCACGAGATACTGGATACGGGATTTCGCATTTACCACGGGACCACGGGATAATCCCGAATCCCGTACAATTCCGCGGGAAAAATCACGGGGAAGGCCATGATTTTTTGCAGTTCGTTGCGCGCTTCGTGTGAGTTTATTTCCCGTCATCGAGATTCTGTAGAAACAAGATATACAAACGCCTCTGATTTTTAGTGAAATTTCGAAAAAAAACGCATCAGGGGGAAATACATTGTCAACAAGATGGTCAGGCGTTCCCCCAAACTAGGGTATTAATAGCTTACCACTTATTCGAGAAAACGGTTGCCATACACTTTGAATTATATCTAACGCTAAAGCCAATTCTTACACAGTCGGATCCGTGAGTCGAAAAAGGCCTTCTCAGACCGAGCCTCTTTTAGACGGGATTGTTCCTTGACCACCTTCTCATCGTCAGTCGGATCGAATTTATAGTTTTGTGCTCATTCTGGAGGCGGTTGATGAAGGGAGTACTGCTGTATAGCAGTCGAAAGTCGGTTGGAAATTGCTTCGTGCCTTCTCCTGCAGCAACGCGTGTACTTCACGCGCGGCGAGCCATCGTCCAAGCGGGTTCGTGGCGTTGGACTTAGCCGAGAGCCGCCAAACCTACCGCAAGCGTAGCCGTTGTTGGCGAAATGTCATCGATACCGCGCGTTGCTGCTATCGGATGACACACGCTGCCGGCGGGCGGGGATAGGGATGTGCCACGCTCACTCGCGGCGAGAAGCAGCAGCGGTGATAAATAGCAGCCAAGCCAGTGTCGGCACTGCTGTAGGATAATGCTGTGGGGTGTGGGCGTGTGGCCATGTGTGTGTTTTTTCGTGGTGGGATGGGCGATGCGACGGGGCTCAAAAACTTTTTCGACCGATGGCTTCGACTGTGCGCGCCAGTCGAAAAAGTCGTACCTGGTATATTTTTCGACCGTCTCGGCAAGTCGAAAAAAAAAGTCGAACAAGTTGGTTTTCGACTGTATAAGAAAGCCCGATTTGGTCTCAGTCGGAAAAAACCTTTTTCGACTCACGGGTCCGACTGTATAAGAAGTGGCCTAACCCTGACCCCAACCTAATCAAACCCAATCATCCAATGTAGGGATACTTCCCCTTCGTCTCGTACACAGTAGAGAGCCTCGACCACTGTTACCACTTACCAGGTACGCTCTACGGCACAAGACGAGGACATTCATTTCGTATCCCCGGGTTTTGGCTGTCAAGGTTGTTTGCCTGTTTGCCTTGACAGTGTCGACAGTGTCAAAGCAAGAGGTACTGGCAAGGGGTCAACGTCCTGTCTACTGACTTCTGACATATTTGCCGGTACAATCAAGTCGTACGATACATACAGGTTACATTTGCTTCTTGTACGTATCGTAACACAAAACAAGGTATATGCAACACATACAATACCAGCTATAGGCGGCATAACAGCAGTAGCCACACCTGGTACTTGTAGGCTGGAGGCTCGTGTTGCGCGCAACCCGCACCCCCCCCCCGTCAGGGCCCCCAGAGGGCTGCTACCAGGTACTGCTGTACCTGGTATCTATTATAGCATCTTGCAGAAATGGCAAAATCCACCGTCCGTCTATACTCGTAGGTATTATCAGCTGATAGGTGCGCAGGGTGTACGTGTACCGACTGCGGCCCGTCCACGGCTCTCGCTGTCTAAGGAGCGCAACTTTCGTGACCCCAGCAAAAATGCTGCACCAGGAAAGTACCAGGGTTAGGGTTTCTACTCGCCAGTCTTTAGGAAGGCCGTCGGCGTCCCCGATGGTCTAATGGATTAACCTCGTAACCACTAAGGTCGATTTCGCTGGTTCGAGCCCCCCCCCCCGAGTGCATACTCATACTCGTACGATAGGGACTTTTTCTTGTGCAAAAAAATGACTCGCGGAAAGCGCGATAGCGTGAGTTCGCAAAATTCGGTGAAAATCCACGAGCGTTGGGAATCCTGAACCCTCTGCGCAATAAAAATGAAGGCACGTAGCGGAGGGGAGAAGGGACGACACCTGTGACCACGGCGTGTCCAGAAGCTAGAAAGTAAAAGTGAGATTAAAAAAAAAAAAAAAAGGATGAGACTCATCATTGGATGTGCTGGACCCTTGATGTCGTTTGGTTTAACGTGATTGCAACAAAAGCGACAATGACAGCAACGGCACCAACACCAACAACAACAACAACAACAACAACAACGACAACGACAACACCAATACCAACAACACCAACATCAACACCAACACCAACACCAACACCAACAACAACGACACCAACAACAACGACAACAACAACGACAACAACGACAACAACATCAACAACAACAACAACATCACTATCAGTATACACACAGACAACAGCAGCCGTGGGTTCGACCAACTCGGTGCACACCCCTATGTAGTGTGGTACTGCTCAGCTTTGCAGGCTGAGTACGTACTCGTACTCGTAGGTGCCGGGTGTTCTCGACGAATATACCGGTCTTGGTTCCGTGCATTCCTCGTCAAGAGTACCTGGTATGATACTCGTGTACCAGGTAGTCTATAATAATAGGTTTAGGTTGCTGGCTCGCTGCAGGGCATGAGGCATGAGGCATGAGGCATGAGGCATGAGGCCGTCATAGGCGTTTGAAAGTGCGACCGATCATAATCCAAGATGGATTAGTTCTAGTCGTGAGTCGTGAGCAGGTCGTGAGTCGTGATGCTGTGCAGCGCTTGCAGCTCTTCGTGAAGAGCCTCAACTCGTATCGTCTCATGCAGCTGCAGCACACCCAGGAGTATGTACCTGGTATCATCTAAACCCAAATATCAGAATACTGCTGTACCAGGTATCGATGAAATATCAAAGAAACTACAAAAATCACTACAAAATAGTACAGGACGCGTGACCTGCTGCCTGTGCCATCATTACGATGATTTCATATATATGGTTGTGGTCTGGTGATGACCTTTTACCTTTGATCTTTGACCCCTTGCTTACCGAACTCGTCGCCGCCCCCTTCCTCCGCCAAACCCCGGGCTGCGGGACGGGCACCATTTAGCCCTCCGGCGCGAGGCAGGGAGATCTGCATGTTAAAGAATTTCTCCGAGAGATGCCTCTTCGAGATCTGATATTCTTCATCCTGCTCACATCATGGGCGGGCAAAACATAGGTGCCGGTATCATTGACTGATATGATACGAAAAAATAATAAAAGGCACAGCTCGTGGGAAATTGGAAATTGGAAATTGGAAATTTGGTGAATAAAAATCAACAGCGATACGGAAGGGTCACCATCAAAGCAGCTGCAGAAGAGTGGGGCGAGCAAGAATTCCGAGAGTGGCGGTGGGTGGGGCTGGTTCGTGCAAAGGCGAAGGGCATGCAATAAAAATATTCTGGAGGAAGAAGGGAGCTGGGGCCAGGGATCTCCCCCCCGCCTTGGCGGCTGTGTTCAACATGCTGGACACCGACTGCTTGTCAACATAGAGAATCATACTCTTAATAGTATAATAGAGTGCCGACAAGAGCAAGCATCAGTTTTCAGATTTCTTGCCCTCTCTCGTGAGGAGGTTGTACCTTGGACAGGTTTGCGTTTGTCGCGAGCCGTGTGCACCCACTCACCTCTGAGGGCCGCTTTCGCCTCCACGGCGTGTCGACATCCATAGCGTCCCGGGCCCAGCGAAAAAGGCGGTTGGACGCTGCGTAAAAAAGAAGATAGAATGCGAACGCTTCACGGATTCGAAAGCACTCCAGCACATTAAAACGGGAGTTTGTTTGAGGAGGATGGCGTGTACATGTAGGGGTTCAAAGGCCAGTTCCATTGCGTTTGACCGCCAAAATCGCACCACCACACGCACAGTAGCAGCGAGCAGTGTGTTGTGGCCGTGATAATGGTTTCTGTTGCGACATGATCTCGGCAACAGCGCCGCGATCGGCGAGCCAGGCGACCCTCATCACTGGTCTTCTTGGTTCGGGCAAGACATGGTCCCTAACCGACCAGCTTCTGCAGGTTGCGCGGGCAGAAACCAGTATAACATGTGATCCACAGCAGCAAGGTGGGTCTCTGTTGGCCCTGAGCCGGCAAGACAACGCGGCTGCTCTCCGGCAGAAGGTGGACCTGGACCGCCCTCTGGGCTGCGCCAAATGCGACGTTGTGACGTTTCCGTCCCTGGTCCGAACGATCGTGAACGACTTCGGCCCCACCGTGGGCAGCTACACGCACGCCGATGTACGTTTGCTCGACCGCAGCAACCTCTGCGTGTTTCTCCACCGGCACCTGGACACCCTCCCGCTTGGCAAGTTCCGCCCCCTGCACGACCCGGGCAACGCCGTCAAGCCGATCCTCCACCTCTTCTCGAGCCTCGCGCATTGCGGCATCGCGCCAGAAGAGTACCTCCGCTACGTGGAAACCCTTGAAGCGGAGCTGGAACAAACAGTGGCGGTTGAAGTCACTCTTGAAGATCAGGGTCTCCTCGCCAAGGGGCACGGGCCAGGGGTGAGTGCTCGTGTGGGGCCGAGTCGGGCGCAGCTCCGGGCGCAGTTGGAAGGGGAGGCGTGGCGCGAGCACGTTACAGAGGAGCGAGATAAGGCCAACAGCTACGAGGCTTTCGTGGCGCTGAAGAGGCGGGAAGAGGTCGCCGACCACTCCGACCATCTGTTGCTGGCGCGTCGAGTCCTGAAGGAGAGCGCCACCGCGAGGACCGCGCTTTCCCTTCGCCTGTCTCACATCTTCGTGGACGACCTGCACGAGTACTCGCCGGCGATGCTGGACATTCTCGTGGGGCTTGCGACCCCAGGGGTTGGAGTAACGGCGACAGCGGACCCTCTTCTCGCGACGAGATATGCAGGTGTCGCCAGGGGACACGCGTTGGGCGCCGAGCACATGGCTGTGCCGCGGTTCAAGCAAGCGTTCCCCGGGGCTGTTGAGATTTGTCTCAAGGGTAACCGTCAGAGCACCGACGCCATTCAGGTGGCTATGAGGGCTCTCAAACCTCGAGATGTGCCGGTTGCCGCGAAGAACAAGAAGAAGCAGACGGGGAAGGGGACGCAGGCGGTGGGAGGCAAGGTGATTGCTGCTGCCGACACTGTTGCTGCCGTCGCGGAACCGACGTGTGATCCGCAAAACGAGACGCCGATGGACTCACCTGTATCCGAAGGAGGCAGCAGACTTTCCTGCCTAACGTTTCGCACGGAGGATGACGAGCTGAAAGCTTTGGGGAAGAGAGTACGAGAGCTGACGGATAGAGGCGTGAGGCCAGCTGACATTGGCGTCGCGGCCGTCGGGGGTTGGGGTACGGCCGACGTCTTATCTGCGGCGCTAAGCGCTAGCGGCGTGCCGGTCGAGGGGGATAGTCGTTTCTCGAGTGTGTTCGACAGCGAGACGCCGCGGATGCTCATGTCTTTCCTGAAATGTCTGGTGCATCCTTCGGAGTCCACCCCGCTGCTGCACCTCCTCATGAACTGCCCCGCTTACGCGTTGCCCGACGGCGAGCTGGCGGCAGCCTTAGAAGGGCACTTGTCGCGGTACGTCCCTTTGAGGTCCTTCCTTCGAGATCACCTACTAACAGGGGAAGGGGGAGGCGCGGACCCACGCGGGGGCGGCGGGGTATCGCCCGACTTTACTAGGGTGGCGGGGAAGATCTTGTCCGATGTCGATCGCTTCGCGGAAGCGGCCCGGAAGAAGGGGGTGAGGAAGGTGATGATGGATTTCCTGCGGTACACGGGGCAGCTGGGGCGGCTGGAGGAGCCCTCCACGGCGGAGGAAGAGCGGGAGGGCCGCGCGGTGGCAGAGTTGTTCGAGTTGGCCGTTATGGCGGAGAAACAGGTGATTGCGCCCGTTGTTAGGCGTGTGTATGTGTTCGGTGTTATTTGAGTTGGCTGTGGTGGCGACGATGTTGGTGTGACCGCACCCGGTATGCTGTGCTTGCTTTGCGGTCTTGATCAAGTCGGCTGCGATGCCCATATGTGCCAGTATGTGTTTCCTGTTTCCTGCATTGCCGCCTGTTGGTGTCTTCCGCTTTCGTGGTTGTCTCACTGCTGCCTGGGGGTTGTTTACGCCGGATTGCATGGAGATCTCGTTTTAAAAAAAAAAAAGCCGTCTATCCACTCTTTTCACATGTGTATTGTTGCGACACATGCGTTGTGCACTCGATATATTAAGACCGCGGGGGATCATATCCACCCCCCATCCACGGGTTTCCGGCTCACTCTAATCTCTAGATATTTTTTCGGTGCAGTCAATTACGCCGCATTTTTAACACACGCTTCATTTCGACCTTTAGATGGCTAATGCCAGCGAGAGCGGGTGTTACTTTTTATGTTGAATCCATAGCAGCTCGTGATTCTGTTCAGATTGACCGTCCGCACTTTCTCGACGGAGGCGTACACCTCGACTGTGGTGTTCTACAGTGGTCGAAATCGGCCGAAATTCGGAAGACACGAAATGAGATAAAAAACAACCTCCCACTGAACGTGTACACTTCACTTGCGGATAGCTACAGCTGCTCACAAGCAACAGCAGCACACGAAAATGAGGCACGCTCCTAATGGGGTGTGTGAGGGTGTCGGGTGCAGCAGCCAGCGGTCGTAGGCAGCCAGAAACGACTCACGAGGTGATTTCGTGAAATCAAAGTTGCCAGCGAGCATCATCGAAAACGTTCGAAATCGACATTTTGGTTCATTTTGCGCCCGGGTACGTACTACCATGGCAACAACACGTATGAAGAAACGGCTTTCACCCAAAGTTAGCTGTAGTTTCGCAGATCTTTTGAAACACTAATAATTCGTACCCGAAAAAAGTGCGGAACAAAAAATTGAGTTCCCGTTTGGGACAGTCAAGAATTTGGCTGAAAAAACAGCAAAAAAAGTCAAGAACGCTCTGAATTCTTGTATATTTGCATCAGTTTTTATGATCCGGAAATTGTGTATCTTGCTTGTAAAACTCTTAACTCTATTTCCAAGTCGTTTGCATATTTTGGCGAAACGCCTACTCGCGCCTACTTCACACAATATTCCTTAGGGATCGCCCGCAGCCTTAAGGGGCCACTCCGGATTTTTGTTTGTGTTTTTGTTGATTTTTAGAGTTAAAAAATCTGTAAAAAATTATTTTCAGCAGACGCTATACTATTTCTAGTATATGTATTTTCTAGCGGTAGGAATCACGCCTTGCGGAAAACATCATACTTGTACCTCCCGAACAAAACCTGGGTTGCCCGAGCATAAGATATTTGAAGAACGCTTGCATTGACGACAATCTTCTTTGTACTACTGCCAGATCACTCCGACGCATTCTTCAACCCGAAAAACGCCTCTGAGACGAACGCTGTAAATATCATTCCACCATCTACCGGTATTGGTCAACGTGAAAAACGTACGGGTTCTCGCGCCACCGACGTTGTCTAACACTGAACTTCGGCGACAATGCCAACCACTCGCACACCGACCGATGCCAGCCTCCAACGGAACCCCCCGTTCCTTGCAGCACAAGCGCTGCAATGTAGTTGGTCGGGTTAGGGGCTGCAGAATGACCAAAATTCGGGAATAGCTTTACGGGATGCAAATAACACCATGGCGTACGTTTGGTGATCTGCTGGCAGTTAAAAAAATATTGGGGTGAAGGTAAGCTTTCTTTAAATATCGGATGCACAGCCAGACCAGGTTTGGTTCAGGTGGTGTGACGCTTTCCGTACGGCGTGTTTTAGGTCAGTATTATACTAGAAATAGTATAGCTGCTGCGGACAAGACAAGTTTTACAGAAACATAGATTAGAAAAACATATTTCAATAGCAATATCGTATGGCCGGTGCGACCCCATATCTACTCTCTAGTCTACTGAATAGAGTTGTTCCTCGGCGAGCCGACATTAGGTTGGTTGTCACGTCCGGAAGGTTTGAGGGGGTCCGAGCACAAAAACCCTGAGCCCCCGATCGATGGCAATCTCCTGAAGGCTTTGTGTATGTTTTGTAAAAAATATAAAATGCACTTCAGCTGTGAGATCGAAGTTTTCGTCGAAAGTCATATTTGCAAGCTGAGTGTAATGCTTCCATCGCGCGTGCTACGGGATGTATATATCATTGCCGCAATCCTCAAAAGTGAAATCGTGTTGGCTCTTCAACCCCTCGAAAAATGCGTTCTATGTTTTACAGCAGTACTGCCTGTGCTACCGCACTGTAGACAAATGTAGCCCAGCCACGCGACAACAGAGTCGGCTCTGACCCTCCAGTCTGGTGTTTGGTCTGGTGTTTTTATTGTAGATTTCCCTTAAAAACGTAATTTTATCGCACATATGCTCCGGAGAATGTGTGCTACATTCGCCACGTGCACCCCTGCATTTTTAAATTTGAAGATGCATACCTGGTATCTTGTAATTCGTTGGAACTGAAAAAGGAAGAGTGAAAAGTACGTACCATGGAATTCGTCGCTGCCTTCCTGACAAGGAGTCCGCTCCCGCTTGTTGTTGTCCCGCGCCGGTGTCTTGATAGGCTGGGGGAGACAACACTGCCCTCGTCGAGCCTGTCCTCCGCTTGTTCCGAAGGCACGGCGTGGGGTACACGGAGGAGGGCTCCTCCAGCTTTTTTCAGGAGGGAACACCCGCCGATCCAGACGACTCCTCCGTTGGTGGTGTAAGCGTTTTCAATCCCGGGAAGGACGGCGCCGCTGCAGGCCGGTCCTTCCACACGGTGTTCATTCCGTTCTGCACGCGAGCCCGCCTGCCAGGAAACCTTCGCAAGGCGCGCTTACCCGTCCCGGGACCGTTTCTCGGCGTGCCTGAGCCTAGAGATGCGGCAAACATACGATTGGAGGCTGATCTTTCCCGTGTGTGCCACGAAAATCGAGCACGTGCGAACCTGTATGCCGCGGTTGCCTCCGCCAGGAAGGAGGTTTGCCTCAGTGTGTCGGCTCGCGTCAGCCGCGGCAAGAATCACCTCGCGCCGAGCCCGTTTCTTTCCGAAATTCTCGGGGCGAGTGCTCCACAAGAGTGGAAAGCGGCGGCACCGCAGGAGGACAGTGTCGGTGTCGTCGATGCCGCTAGTGGACGTGTGGAGATTAGCCCCCTAGATACAAAGAGTGGGGAGAAGGAAGGCGCCGGTGGTAAGACGCGATCGCTCCGGCTGTCGTTCTCGTCTATATCATCGCTTGCAGCGTGCCCGCACAGCTACTATCTCCAGCACGTGCTCAACGTTTCGCCTCCGCCGAATCCAAGGATGGTGTACGGTCGGGCGATGCACGAAGCTGTCGCCTCGTTCTTGAGAGGCGCGATGGGGGGGGAGGGAGGGGGCGGCGGCGGCGAGTCCGGGGGCGGCGGGCCGCCCCCAACTCTGGAAGCGGCCGTGCAAGAGTTCAAACACCATATGAACGGGTGCGTCTTTGAATCTTCGGCGCAGGTGAAGACGTTGACGGAAAATGGTGTCATCGGCTTAGCATCATTCCTGTCGAGACTTCTCGAGGGTGATGCTCGTGTAGCTCCGGCCGGCCTAGAGAGTGGGGTGGGGTTGGATGAGGGGACCACTCCATCAAAGCTCGATTTTCGACCGCAGCTTCTGGTAGAGCGCAAGTTCATGGTTAAAGTCCCTGAGGTTAATGTAGTCCTGTCTGGTATTTTTGATAGGGTAGACGTTGCGCCAACAAGCGTCGGAGGGGCTTTAGGCCCGCCGCTAGTGTCCATCACCGACTACAAATCGAATGTAGGCGCGAAGGACCCGTCGCGCATGGTGCAAGACAACTTGCAGCTGCGGCTCTACTCCCTAGCGGCCGAGCGTCTTTTTGGGGTAATACCGGCGGAGGCAGTAATTGAGTCCATCGAGGACGGTCGTAGGGGGGTGGCCGTGCCGTCGCAGGCTGACGCCGATATCGCCTTGGAGGCGATATCTGTGACAGCGGCTGCGGTTCGCGCGGAGAAATTCGATCCGACGCCGTCCTTTCAAGCATGCACGTTCTGCGGCTTTAAGCACATGTGCCGACATTCGTTGGCGCCAAATTCGGCGCTTTAGGAAAAAAGTCCTCCCCTTGGGGGTATATCGTTGCTCTATTATAGCCATGAAGAGTAGACTCTTCGGTTCCTCGATCGTGTGGTCGATATGTATATTTTTTTTAACGCATGAGCTACGCGCTGTGTTTGTCAAGTGCGTTCCCGTTTTTTTTTTTTTGCCAGATGTAAAAAAAACTTTAATGTGCACCCGCGTAAAGCTCGTATCTATTGTACTTCGAAGTATGAGTATTGCGGCGATTTACTCTTGCCGGATAGCTGTTCTGTTAATGGGTTTCTCGACAAATGGAATGGGATGCAACACAACAAACTTGTTCATGTCTTGGTACATTCTGGCGCCTTCAAACACGCATGTCGGTCTATACGATGTTCTCGCCATACCTGCGACACCACAATTTTAATTTTACTTCTACGTTACTACTGTATCTCAAAGGCAACCAGCCTATTAATAGTGCATCTCAAAGGCAAACATGTGTGATGACACCATGCCCCTGGCGAGGCCGTGTACTTACAGAAGAGGTACATCAAAGAGCTCCATTATAGCTGTGGGTCCGATTTTGTTCCAACACATTGTTGCTGAATACGTATGAAGAAGAAAACGTATCTTTAAGCCGGCTTGTTGACATTTTGGGGTTTAGACTCCCTCCAAGAAACTCCCAGATCGGCGATTGAGAGGGCGGCTATTGGGTAGGTGCCCAGCGGTGTTGCTGCTATGAAGGCACGAAGGAAAGGCAGGGACGTTTTCATGCGCCCCAAGCAGCACATTCAATTTCGCCGTCTGCAGCAAGACCGACACCGTCGCGCCCGCGGACCAAAATGAGATACGTAGACCCATCGCAGTAAGCTCCACTCCTCGGTCTGCAGGACACAAACGCCGTCTCTAGTCGCCCCCCCTGCAATCCCCTGTACAAGGCTTCTATTATTGCCGCCGCCCGCCACCACGACCTACGTACTCCGCACCACTACCGAACAGCTTTCCCCCTGTCTAATCCCGGCCGGATGCGCGCCACGGCAACAGGCGCACCTAATTTTACACTTGAAGAGGCTCTACAACCCACCCAAAAAACTGACGCAACCCGATGAGCAATTCCATCGCCAGGTAAAACAACCTAGACACAATGAATACTATTGTAGAACACAAAGGGTATGGAGCAGCTCCGTCAGTGATGATTTCTTTTGGACACATGCTGCGGTGGTAAAGGTGGACCATTTTTTTTCCCGAGGCACCTCACTTGACGAGTTCTATACCTCACCCAAACACTTATTTCGAGTAAATTGAAAGTGCACACGCCGGTGACCAAAAAACCCATGGCATAGGTGCAAAAAAATGTTCGCATGTTGCAAAAACAAGAATGACGTTCCGACGATTTTGGGTTAAGGAGCCCCCCCGGCATTCAGAAATAGTTTTGCCAAAAAGCGCCACCTCTATCCTAACAGGAGTCTTTGACAAAAAAAAACGTGCCACCCTATTCGTGGGCACTTGTCGTCGACACGAACCCAGCTGAGGCGGCTTGGCTTGCCTGTGACCTTCCTGCGTTTTAGTTTTGCCCTACGACTTGGCTTGACTGACGCGTGCTATGGTACGATAGATACTGTAGAGGTATTAATACGAAGCACTTTTTGGCTTTTTTGGTGTTTCTGAATGACTGAATGAGGGGGCTCCTTAACCCAAAATCGTCGGAATTTCGATGTTGTTTTTGGCACTAATTTTCGCTGTATACCTAGGTCATGGGGATTGTTCATCGGGCTGCACTTTACTTTTTCTCAAAATCAGTGTTTGGGTGGGGGTATAGAGCTCCTCATGTGAGGAGCCTCAAGAAAAAAATTAAAAAAAATGTTGCACCTCTACCGTTGCATGCATGCGTGAAAAAAATCTCTCTTTATACTAGCTTTTTGTACACCAAAACGAAAATGACGCGTGCTATGATAGAGGTAGCATTTTTTGGCTTTTTCGTTTCTGATAGACGGGGCTCCTTAACCCAAAATCGCTGGAATTTCGTTTTTTTTTCTTGCAATATTTTCGTTGTATACGTTGGCCATGGGTTTTTGTTCATCGGGTTGCACTTTCAGTCTACTCAAAATTAGATGAGTTTCGACGAAATCCTAGATCTCACAGCTGTTGTGTATTTTTAATTTTTTTATAAAAATTAGCTTGTGGGTGAGGTTGAGAGCTCCCCATGTGAGGAGCCTCAGAAAAAAAATGGTGCACCTCTCTCGCAGCACGCGTCAAATATTTGCTTCTTACACAATGCGATAACCAGAGAAGACATACCGTAGGTCGTGGGTGCGTTCTGCTGGGCTCGGTGCTTCGTTGTCGGGCCGGAGGGAAGACACACACATATCGAAGCGTAAACAACGAAGACAATATCCAACCGTATAGCAAGCTTGTCCATCCATGGTTGTCGAATATCAAAGCAGAGATTGTATGCTCTTATCCACCACCAGAACAACTACAGTAAATGTTCCTCTATGGTGCCGGTTGCCCGCTTTAGCGCCTGTGAAATCGCTAGACACAGATGGGAACAACCAGTACTGGCAGAATGGGGAGAATGGGGAGTAGGGCCGGTTGTGGCTATAGTGTCGGCATTTCCGGCTGGCACATACATACCTGCACTACAGAGCGACCACTACAGTAAGGATTGGTATATACCAGGTACGAGTACTGGCGCTGTTTCCCCTTTCGACATGTTGAGAAGGAGTTGATCCACCTGACTCCACGGTCCAAGCCGCCGGGTGTCTATGCTGTGCGTTCGATGTGAGCCGGCCCGACAACGAAGCACCGAGCACAGCACCGAGCAGCACGCACCCCCCACGACCTACGATATGTCTTCTGGTTATCCCATTGTGCAAGAAGCAAATATTTTTTGTTTTCGTCTATTAATAGAAAGATTTATTTTGTTTTGTTTCCTGTGCCGTCATTTTTTCGGAGAGAAGCGATCGCAACTACTGGATGTTCCGCTCGTGGTCTATTCGGGCTGTTGGGCGGTGACGTTTAGCCGTCCTTGTTGTACTCGCTTATGAGGGTGTCAGAATTCGTCAAAAAGGGGGATGTTTTCAGTCAAGTGGGGGGAAATTGTGGTCACGAGGGGGTAGTAATAAATTTAGTAGATTTGCGGGGGCATACCGCCCCCAAGTTGTAGTCAAAAGGGGGGATCCTTTTGCCCCCTCCTGCGTCGCGGCCCCGTTAGCCCCAATACGGTACCCGAAAAAAAAAAAAACGATGTGCGTCCTCGGCATGGGCTGCGGGTGTCTTGCCAGCGCGTCAGAATTGAATTTGAGGCAGTTTGGGGCAAGCGCGGGTACGTTCCGTGGGCGTGTTTTCGCTACACCCCCAAATGGCCAAAAAACCCGGGGGTATACCCCCCCTTGACGATTTCCCTAAAAAAATGGCCAAGATGTATGCAGCACCCAAGGTGTATGCAGCACCTAATGTGCCCTCTCTCAGCCCGAAAGAGAACTCCCGTGCCATATAGGCACATAAAAAAAATACACGACGGCACATCTCCCCTACCATTTGCCTTGTAGGCATCTGTCAAACAACAACACTCTACGGCATACCTCCTCCTGCCATTGTGGTTTCCTCTTGCCTATTAGGAAGCTGTCAATAAATTCAATACGGCACAATAACTCCCCTCCCATCTACCGTACATGGGCAGCTGTCTAGAGTTACACGCCGGTTTCTCGCGTGTGCCCTCCTCGCGGCAAGTCAAGCACTAAAGGTCTGCGACCCAGCACACCACAAACGCAGGGATCGCTCTAGAGTGAGTGGCAACTAAAGGGCGACCGGTGGCGTCCCGAAATTAATGGCGTTATTCATACTCCCGTCTACCTGGGTGCCGGACCTATATGACCCCAACCACTCACACCGCCAGAAAAAAAGTAAACTACCTTCCAAAGATATCTACCCAATAGGCAGTCGTCTACGAATATACTCGAACGAGCCATCCTGACACGTAATACAGAAGCACCTGTAGTTTTCGAAAGTACCTTGCGACGAACTGTAGTCAGATTCGAACAATGAGTAAGTGGCGGGCACACACAGGCACTTGTAAATCCTGCCCAACTTAACAGCACGACCTGGTCTACCGCACCGTCAGAAATAGACCAAACATCACCAAAATATACCCCACTACCACAACAAACAGATCCCACGACGTACGGGCCAGGGCATACTTCGTGACGAACCGTAAACACAAAATAATACCTGGTACATCACACAAGGCACTTATTTATCTCAGATGTAAATAACGCCATGTGTACAGAAAAAAACTCAATCTAGGTTAGATCACGAGCATACGGCGCTCACGTTCGAAAGTGACATATCGTCCAGTCTTTCCTAACCGAATAACAAAAACGTCACATGCTGAACGGCCGCGGGCAAGACTAGCAAGAGTACAGCTCTGACAATGCCAAGTAAACCCCGAGCGTCGCTCGACATAACGACGACAAGCAAAACACAAAAAAAACAGATCGGGCCGAATGCGCATGGCTGCATGCGCACGTTCAATAACGAATATATCGCGCGTTCTCTCAAGCGCAAAAACAAACGTACACCAAGAGGACCATCAGAACGTATATAACCGGCCTCAGTAGACAAGACTACAAATAAAAGAAGCAAGTCTTTATCAGGCTCGCCCCCCGCGTGACCACGGAGCGTTGCCGAATATAAGGCATCCTCGCCACAACTAAAAATAGAGATAAAGCTACGCTACGAACCGTCGCTTCAAAACAGGTCATGCTTGGTATGCCTGACGCCTGATGCACGATGCATCATCACCATCGCTTCATGTTTGCATGCCAATCAAGCTTCCTCCCTGGAGAGAGGTATGCGTCCTTCCTCCACCCCTGCGCCCGCCGCCCACTCCCTCACTTTCTCGAAGGCCGCACACCAAGGCTTGCCCTCAGAGAACCTGAGCGACTGCCACCTAGAAATGAACGGCTTCTCGATCGCATGCAGGTGGAGATGATCTGCAACGATACGTATAGGGCGGACGTGGGTGCTGCGCTTAGGAGATGGTGATACTCTGTACATAGCGACGAATTTTACTGGTACTATTGCACGGATGGTCGCGTTCAGTCATGTCAGTCAGCGTGCTGTGCTGCTGTAGCAGGTAACCCGCAAGCAAGTTTAAAGTTTCGCTTTTTGCAGCTGGTTATTTCCTGGGAAATTCGGCACATATTCTGGAAAGACGGAAGCATTTATAAAAAATAATCATGCTGCCGAAATGTTCTGTCTACGAATGTGTATGTCTGTAGTATTTAAACTGTGATATGTTGTTAGTAATCGTGGCCATCAACCAAAGTTATACTTCTAGATTACCATTCTCCGATAAACGACGTTGCTGCTTTAGCAGCTGTTGTGTGGAGCGCGCCTTATACGCCTCATTATGCCCTACAGACAGCAGTATGCTTCATCGTGCTGTACGTTCTCTTTGTACGTATTTGGTGCGCGCCATGACTTTGTTGCATACCGACGTTTACTGCTGCTACTGCTGTGCATCATATGATATATACCAGATACTGAAGAATTGCAGCACGAGCGGCAGGCAAGTGATCATGCGAACCAATGCGAACGGTTTCTATCAAAATATTTGAAGATTTGATGTTCGTTCTACGAGTATTTTACCGAGATATTTGACATTGCTTTTGCTTCAAATAGGCCATGCCGTTGATTTAAACGAGATGCAATCGTACGTATGATACACTTAATACCATTTTTTTTTTTTCCTCATCCCATCTATTATCTTGCACTTTTACTTTCTCCTTCTCCCTCCCTACGTATTAATAGTCGAAACTCAGATCCGGGGCTACTTAGCAGGCTCTTCTTCCCCCTCCCCACTACGGTACACGCCTTCATTTTTATCAGCTGATTTTTATTGCGAGAAGATTCAGCACTTTCTTCCCTCGTCGACTCGCGTCGAATTGTGCTTACCCACGCTACAAACAAAGCGCTCTCGGCAGTTGGTATCTCTAGAAATAAAAATCTCCATACCGAGATTAGAACCCCTGACTCCAACCTATTTGAGGTTAACCACTAGACTACCGGGGCGTGACCAGGTATATACCTGGTACGTTTTAGACAACTGGTATACAGGCAGTATCATATGGTATGACATCATAGCCCGTATTCCTGCTGCTGTGGGATAAAACTAAAAATTGCGAAGAGTTTCTTTGTTCCATTGGGCAACGCAGGGAATTCTGGAAGCACTCGTCGCTCGTCGTATGCTCTTTTTTCTCCTAAATATATACTGGTACCAGGTACCGGCATGAACCACCACAGCTAGCTATTAATATTAATAATTACGGCTGCAGTATACAAGGTCAGGTGTGGATACTGTAAACGGTCGCCCCGGTGGTCAAGTGGTTACCCTGGAAGACTATTAATACTAAGGTTGGAGTCAGGGGTTCGAATCTCGGTATGGAGATTTTTATTTCTGAGACACCAACCGCCGAGAGCGCTTCATAGCGTGGGTAAGCACAATTCGACGCGAGTCGACGAGGGAAGAAAGTGCTGAATTCTTCTCGCAATAAAAATTAAGGAGCGTACCGTAGTGGGTAGGGGGGAGAAGAGCCTGCTAAGTGACCCCGGATCTGAGTTACGACTAGGGAGGGAGAAGGAGAAAGAAAAAGTGAGAAGATAATAGATGGGATGAAAAAAAAATAAAAAAATGTGATGGTCCTCCGTAATAGTGGATTTTGGAGTCTTCCAACAGTCGCCAGTAGCTTCCTCTGCTTATTGTGGACCGGTTTCGTTTGGCGACTGTCCCTGCGGTTTCCTGTTTTCGAGTAGACTCCTGTGTGTGTTGGCCTTTGGTATAAACATACTTTTCTTTTTTTCTAGCACCACCGGCCCCGTTTGCCTCTTTTCGTTGAGGCTGCCGAGTCGTGGTGATAATGCCCCTTCGAGGGAACTTGTGTGTTACCCCACCCCACCACCGACGACTCTTGCTTGTTTCGTTTTGCAAGCCTACCGAATCGTCATGTATTTTGTCTTCGTGTGCTTGAGTTTTCTCTCGACCGCCGCCGCTGGTTCAGATAGCCCGCTTCTTTATATTACAGCCACTGTCCCATCGTGCTTCCGTATTTTACTACGGTTGGCGTACGCCTGTTTTCCTTGCTTCACGTGTCTGCTAGACACGATTTTTTTTTTTGTGTGGGTATTCTTTCGTTTTCCTTCAATGGCCACCGCCGATTCAGCTAGCCCGCTTCATTACGGCCACTGTCCCATCGCGCCCTCGTATTTTCTCATGGTTGGCGTACCCCGTTTTTCTTGCCCCACGTGTCCGGACACGATTCTATTTCTGCATATTTTGCGAGTACAAGGCGTTCCTCCTGGAAGTATTTTCTCTTGGCGTGTCTGTTTTTCGACTACCGGCCCCGCGGCGATTCAGTTCTCGATGACGGTATGTCTACAAACTACTAGTAGTCTTCTAGGGTCCCACGTTGTCAACCATTGACTCCACGTCGTTATAATAAATTGCGGATCAGCCCAACAGCTATATCCGCGCCACCTCTACATACCTGATCGATATCCAACGACGTCATACCCAACCAAAATACAACAAAAACTGCGAGACACGAATGGCTTGAAATTGTGCTTTTCGGAAAGAAAATTGGGGTCTTCGGGCGGAATTAGGCAACTCAACGGACAGGGCAATCGCGAAGCTCATCACTTGGCACCGGCCGATTGTGGGTGTGTTAGCAATCAAGTTTGGTCGCGATGTGAGCGTTTGTCGTTTCGGATTGATTGAGGGAAACAAATGCGTCAGTCAAGTACGGTGAGATGGTAGTGTTTAGCTTACGCGTGACCAGAAGAAAAACTTTGAAAACCGTCAGACACGCACTGACTTGAAAAAAGTGAATAAAAAGTGAAATTCCGCCATAGAATGGACCGGAAACTCCTAGCAACACAAAAGCTTGCGGCCAGGGAAGATAGCGGTATCTGAAGGACTCAGATTATGGGCAGTCCACGCCACGGAATCGTTTCCACAAATAGTCGTTGGTCGACAGTGTCGCGTGCGTAAGTGCCGCAGAGTACACTGTCTGACCAAGACCACGTACTGGCCGATTGAAAGGCAGGTGGAGTAGACAAAAGAAACGGTGAATCCGTCTGAAAGTCAGATTCGCTTTGTTGGCGAGCATGTGGAACCTTGCGATTAACCTAACCTGTTCTTGACCAGACATAGATACTCACCCGATGCCCTTGTCTTGGCAACTGCTCTTACCTGGTATATTTTACCCATTACTACTCTACTGTTGTACAAATCAATCACCAGACGGTTGGACGGGACCCCCCCGTTTCGTCGACATAGTAGAACGTGGGCAAAAGGCAGACCCTCCGAACACCTTTTGGAAAGTCAGCTATGACGCAAAACCCACATAACGTCCGCAAACTCCAAACGGCAGCCTTTGCAAGCACCTTTTCGAACAAAGGAATAAAAACCACGCCAAAAATCACGCCAAGCTCACAGAACGTGGGCAAATCCGCACGTTTTGTGATATATGACGTTCCAAAAGGTGCTCGGTCGGCCGTTTGCACACCTTCTACTATGTCGACGAAACGGGGGGGTCCCGTCCACCATGAAGTATTTTCTGGGCGATATTGAAGTGTTGTAGATTGAACAGTCAACAAATCAAAAGGAAAACCTCGTTGTTTTAAGTTTGCCAACTAACGGGGAGGCTTGCAGACAACTGATCTCAATCAATCCTTACAGTCCACATATCGCAACCCGAACCACAAATTACCTAGAGGTTGTCTAAGCAGAAAAATCAAATGATCAAAATAGAGGCGCAAAGGGGGTCATACCAGGTACGCCACAAAGCGAAGGCAGGAGCTTTCTACGCGGCACACAGCACACGGTTGCGTAGAATATGGAGCCGTCCGTCTGGAACAAGGAAATAACTACTGTAACTACGACAACTCGTTCGCCATTCATGGTCACCAAGTGACCCTACGAGATCAAAGTTAGACACGTACGTGATTCAAATTAGTGAGGATTGAACCACAACCGAAGCCTCAGAGCGACACACGCCATTAGAGCCCCGTTTAAAGCCCCGTACGGTCAGTCGTCTCGAGTAATCCCGCCGTACAATGTCACACTTGTGAAAACGCAAGACAGACCGACCTCGTCGTACCGACTACTTTCGCACAAACGCGACCCTTGCAAATGAAAGTCCTACATGACGCACCCAACACGTGACAGCGAGTGAGTGTATCACGCCTGTGACAAAGGTTCCGCGGCGAAAGCTACTGTACGCTCTAAAGGAGCACGCCCATCACCACCTATCACTAGCCTTTGTCTCTGGCTCGGAAGGGCGGTTCGCGGCCGCTCTCACCTCCTGGACCTTAGCTTCGGCCTGCGCGTTAAGGATACATAGGCAGTACGTCAATTTTGAAAATGAGAACCGCGGCAATGGTTAAGTGGTACCTGGTACGCGCCACACAAAGAAATAGACGTCCCGATGCATATCACAGAAAGTGCAGGCCCACCACTGCCCACCACGCGACAGAAATAATGGCACGCGCGTGTAGACAAAGTTGCTGTGCGCGTTTCAGCAATAATGGCAGCATGTCGCGTTCGATCGCACCTCTTTCCTCTTCGCTCGGTCCTTCTCCTTGACCAGCTTGACCTCAAACTCGTGGCATGATTGCACTGTAAACTTCGAAAGCCTGCACATGTGTGACGCACGGTGACGGTGTAGAGTGTAACTGTAGTCTAGTGCATAATGCCAGCGCTCCAAAAATGGACGGACAGGAAAAAACACAAAATTACATATTTCGGTCGAATAACCTTAACGCTGTCTGCCCCCCCTCCCGCGCATAGATCGGTCGCATGCAGTACTGGACAAGCACCCGACGAAAAAAAAGGCATGCTACTCCTACCCGATTGAATAACAGTCCCCCCCCGTGCGAACGACCCGATCGTTTACTGTCGATGCGGCATCACTTACGCTGACGGATTAACCACGCGAGGATCACGCCAAAAATAAGGGTGGTCCAGTGCCTCCGCTGCCGACAGTCGCTTTGTAGGATCGAGAGTCAGAAGCTTGTCCACCAAGTCCACTCCCAGACGGTCAAATCTTTGGGAAATCGAAGACAAGACACAAGCACGGGCGGTAGTGTTGTGGTCTTTCTGCACAATATTAACCCTACATTCCTAAGAAAGTACATTCGTTTTACGGGACAATCGACAAGCGCGTGAATCACGGAGCACTCGTTGGAGTGCGATGGATGCCTCTCAAACCATAAACCCAGCCCTTCCGACTGCTTACTGTAGTTCGTCCGCCACCCCCTAATGAACGGCATACACCCGTTTCATACATCTCCGCACGTAGTAGTGACCCTAGGAGGTGAGGCAGCCTATCAGATCGGCATGAGGACATGGTAGGACCGCAGCCGGATTTACTCGCCAACTACTTCAATCGATCTATACAGCCAACACCCGGTATCAACTCGTCAAGCATGTCGTAGATACATGAATACCCACCGTCGTCATTTGTAGCGCATCTCCCGATTGGACCAATTTCAAAAATGTGCAGAGGCCACAGGCAAAGAGAAATACACAAGGCTCTACATGGAACTGTGTGGATTAACCACGCCAGGCGGAGCAACGGGGGAACCAGCAGCTGCCTGGCGTTTTCGTGCAGCCGTTTTGTACTATTAATACAATAGTGTTCACAAAAGCCATCGCCATAGCTCACCATGAACTACCACAGCAAAACAAAAAGACGGGGCTACTCGACGCGGGCCTTCTATTCGATGCAACGACCCCGTTGAAATACTACAGGAACGCCGTCGCTGTGAAACGGGAGAGTTCAAAGTTCCTGCGCAATGGCATGGAGTCATGCTGCAGCAACCGACCTAAACTTGGTGTTGATTGACCTTGGTCTCTGATCTTCTGCGGCCTTGGCATATAACGACCAATCTGGCAACTGCGCGTAAGACGGCGGGGAGTGTGACAAGAGAAAAAGCGACACACGGTAGAGACATATAACAAGCCCACGACAAGGTTTAGACAAAATGTGCATGGTGACGGTAGACTTGATAGCCTCATAGCCTCCAGCGCATTCGCAATCGCGCAGTACCTGACATTAGATAGGCATGTGGTTCGTGCCCCCACACTCTCCGCTTTCTCACTCCCTGCAAACTCATGGAAACCTAAATGTACCGCCTACGTACGGAATACTGATGAGCGAAAACAGCGGCTATGGCAGCGAGCTCTGTGAGTATTTTCGTAAAACCCGTATTCGGGGGCGGAGATGGACGCAAGTGAATTGTATCGCCATTTTTGCGAACTGTTTTTAAGACACTGTGCGGAAACTGGTTCACACAGTGCGTCTTGTGAAATAATTGGTGAGATACTTACTCCGGCATATATGATGTACATTGCACGTGAAATTGTCTAGTGCGCTAAAAAAGGCCACAGTACATAAGTAGTACAGCAAATACACCCATCCTCACCTCCGCGCGGTCTGGCCATGATTCGTCTGTTGGCGTACCGCACAGCGAATAAATCAAATTGAGCTGTTCCTGCTCGTGTGTTCCAGGTAGGATAGGGCTCTCGTACAAGAGCTCGGCTAGGATGCAGCCGACAGACCACATGTCCACAGCAGGGCCGTACTGATAATGAAAACGAAAGAACGATGATAGTGAACAGATTAAGCGCATGCAACCAAAACAGCAGGAATGCACGTGGGGGAGTGACACAAGCTCCCTGGCCGAAGAATGGTCGCATAAATAAAAACGTGCAAGCCACCGAGCGAAAGTTCCCTCGGCAAACTTGCCGAAGGCAGTGAATCGAGAATAATGCACCAAAATCTACAGCACGCTTCAAGTGCGCATCTAGTCTTAGACTTTACGGTGCTTACCCTGGTTGTGCGTAGCAGCACCTCTGGAGGTCGGTACCACAGGGTAATCACAGTGGGCGTGTGATGTCTTTGGTTGTCGTGGAAAGAACGGGCCAGACCCCAGTCGCCAACCTGGCCAGCGTTGTACGGCCAACACATCCAATCGTCAGCGCATGCATGAGCCCCCACGAAAACAACCCGGTAAGAGTCAGCGAAGGCGCCCCCACGCCTTCGATATGCGTACGAAACGTCTCCTAGTGGATGCGCCCTAGCCAGAGGGTGGCTAGGGTCTGCCAGGACCTCGCTGTAAAAAAGGAATGGCCCCATTTTCTTTCAGTGGCTACCTTGGACTGACCTTGAGGCGACCGTCTGCTCCGATGAGCAGGTTTGCCAATTTGAGGTCACGGTGCATAACCTGCGCGATACCGGCGAAATAGCAGATAATGGTTAGTTGGTACTCTTACAACTGTTGATGTCCTCACATCAACCATCGCCACAATTTAGCTCGTGGTCACAAGACGGGCTCTGAAAAAATTAGGACGGAAACAAGAGAAAAAAAAACAAAAAACATACCAGCTTTACCGGTACCTGGCGGATAACATACACTGGGCTACTTCGTAAGCAAAAAAAACAACTACGTACCGGGTTTCAGGCGTGTCTCAGACTTTCAAAAACGAAAAACACACACTAGGGAGCAAAAAAGATGAAAATACGCGTATTGAATTTCAGAAGCGAAAAACACACACTAGGAAACTAAAAAGATAAAAATATTACGCAATGTCTCGAACGCTATGGTCTTGGTCTACGAGTATCGATGGTATTTTTGTGTCGGTGCACCATGCAAAGCGCAACAAACGATCTGTTGCTACAAAAGCATTACCTGATACTAATTTTCTGCAATCCTCGAGCGCAGTGCTTGCATTGAAACACAGAAAAGACGCGTGCTGTGATTCAAAATACTTGTATTAAGGCCGAGCGTGAGCTAGGCTACACACTAGGGGGGGCAGGCGCCACAGACGCACGATGCTAAATAAGGTACGAAAACGCGACACTCAACAAATCATGATGAACCGGGGTACCTTGTTGGTGTGCATGTAGGCGATGGCATCCAGCATCTGCTTCATGTAGGTCTTGATGTGGGTCGCTGTGAGGTTCACCTGGGAGCTGTTGGCGAGAGCCCACAGATCGTACTCGAGGTACTCGAACGCCATGTACACGTCACCTTGCTGCGGGTGCATCGTGCGTGCGATCGGTCCAACAACAAGAATTCGCACTTTTCAAAGATCGACATGTTGCCGTGTTCGGGATTGGTGGACATACACGTGCTACTCATACACAATATCCTCCGATAAATCCTAAAAAAACAACACAAGTGGATTACGGTGCGATGAGCGGTGTGGAGACATGATGCCGGCTACGACTATCACCCATGCTCCTTCTGAACAAATTGGTCACAAACGAAGCAGACGAAACAGCGCCCATAGCAACCTACCAGTAAATAAAGCGAACGTTGGGCAACTAGATGCATTGTAATCCGGCATCAGTTCCGGAAGCGGCGCCTTTCGGCATCGCTTCGAAAAACTAAACATGCCCGGGCCTAACTGTTGCCCCGACGCACAACTGTTTCGTGGTTACGATTGAGTACTATCGTATGCGCGCATACCTTGCCATCTTCAACTTTGCCATGTGAGTCCGTGACAACCTCGAGGAGTTCGACAATGTTGTCGTGTGTAAGGGATCGCAAAATGCGAATTTCGCGGATAGAGGTGATGGGGAATCCACCCTGCACGGAAGAGCAAAACATGCAGAGGAAATCGTCATGGTCAGAAGATTGTACATACACTTTCAAGGGTGCAACCGGCGGTACATTTGCCACTTGCGGTAGTAAGACAACAGCGGAGCTGCCCGTCAAGCGGATCAGACAGGTGCGTCAGAAGAAAGCCTACTCTCAGCCTGGTTTATTCCATCCTTGAGGGAAACGAAGAGGTAGCAATGATGGGTATAACGCAGCACGCACAAGACCAGGTACGAACTACCCACGCAGAACGATACATCGGTACAAGCGGTAAACGGTGCCAAATCAGAATCCCGCCAGCACTTGAGGCCCCAGACGTACACGTTAGGTCTCAACCAAACGTCGTCTTCGAGGAGCTTGAGCGCGGCACAGATATAAAAGCATGCAGGCACAAGGCGTGCAAAGCTGACTTACATCGCAAGAGTTTCCTTCCTTGTCAGTTGCCTTGATCATCTTCAACGCGACCACAAGCTCACTGCCTGGCTCTTTCGCTTTCCATACCTGGCGCGCACAGTGGTTTCGCGAAAACAGGTGTAAACAGGATGCACACCTCGCACGACCTCAAATATGACACATTTTCGGCCTAACAAACATAGCTTGGGCTGACGAACAAGTTTGTGTTGAAGAGACATGCCGCTACCGGTGTTTTCGGTATTTTTACGTTCCGCGTATCAGAAACACGCGCATATGACCGTGAAATACAACACAGTCGTAATCGTGGCACTACTTGGACAGCCACATCGAACTGCATAGTTGAGGAGAGGGTTTTGTGTAGCTTTCACTCAAATGTCAGGTAAATAGGGGAACACGTTTGCAGCACGATGGCGCCTTTGGCGGGACACCCACACTAGCGAGTGGGGAGGGCATAACCCGATGGTCCAGTAGGTAAACCGCGTAACTACTGAGTTCAATTTCGCGAGTTCAAGACCCACCGAGTGAGTGCATACTTGTATATTCTCGTAGGGACTTTTGCTTGCATAATTATAATTAACTAGCGGAAAGCGCGAGATCGTGAGTTACCAAAATTCGATGAAAATCGACGAGCATAAAAAACTGAAAAGTGGGAATGCTGAATCCTATGCACGAAAAAAATGAAGGCACATACCGGGGGGGAGAAGGGAAGACACCTGTGACCACGGCTTGTCCAGAAGGTCGTTGAGGGTAAAACCTCCTATATACGAATTGAGCTAGAAAGTAAAGTGATGATTAAAAAAAAAAACGTGCGCTTCGGCGCAAAGCAATCGATCGTATTGCAAATCATTTCACATTTCTGGTATCGAGACAGTCCAAGTCTAAATACTCGTAGTGTTCATCTCGAAAGACGCTGGCGGTTATGTTAATGTCACTCGTGCTTGTCCACGGCCGCTGGTCCTCTCTAATACCCAATAGTACGTCTCGGCAGGACCAACAGCAACTTGCGGAGACGCGCATGACAGCGTCCATGTCCTGCACACAATTTGCAGCGCATACAGATCATATAGACATGTTTCGAGCCTCCTTCACTGCCGAATATACACCGTCCTACTTTCCGTCTTAGCCCCCTTGGTGCCCACACGGGTGACTCTGAGACTCCTACTTCGCCACAGAAAGCAGTTTGGTACCTGACAGCCCTAAACCTTCACAAGTGCTACGATAGAGGTGGTAGCACTTTTCGACAATTTTTTGTTTCTGAATGACGTGGCTCCTTAACCCAAAATCGTCGGAATGTCATTCTTGTTTTGCAACATCATTTTTATGCATACCTAGGCCATAGGTTTGTTCATCGGGTTGCACTTTCATTCTTCTAAAAAAATATCAGTTTTGGGTGAGGTTTAGAGCTCCTCAAGTGAGAAGAGCCCGAGAAACAAAATTTAAATGGTGCAGCACCTCTATCGTATTAATAGCATGTGTCTGAAGCGCGTAAGGGTTTAGGAGTCTACGCTCATCTATTTTAATAGTGGGCATTGCGAGTGGGCACTGCGTGTGTATCTTAGCGTTGGGGTGCCCGTCGTAAAAAAACTATTTGTTTCCTTGTTTTCAATGCCAGGGCATTAGCCGTGACTATGCTGAGCTTGCACACAATAGTCGTGAAATCGTCAGAGCCCCCATGACGTGTTTATGTGGAGCTAGCCGCGCTTACTACAGTGTGTACAGTGCGTCGGGCAGTCATTGGACACGCGAACGCGCCCCTGGCCCGTTGGTCTTGACAGCATTGACAGCAAGCGCGAGCTGCATGTGTGCTGACGCACGGCTGAAAATGATGCTCCTGGTGGGAGGCGCGAGCTGAATGGAACCATGGGCGGTCTAACCAGGTGAGAGTTGGCTCCCATCCGAGCTGTATGCGTGAGCTGTAGTCGTCCTGAGGGACACCTACAGTAGGCATGTGGCTGCCCTTGGCGTTGTTTGAATACACCTTTTCCATCTTTGTGGGATCTCGTCGAACTCTCTCTTCTTGTATCTTCTGCTTGATGTTGCTTCGCGCAAGCTATAACTTGTACCAGGTACGTACTCGTAGTAGTGTCAAATGCGCATTTTCGCACGGAGGCCTTACGCGTACAGTACATAGCTGCAGTGGACGTAGGTCCCGCAAGACCTGATCAATTGATGGGACTGCATCGGACACCTAGCCATGACACTGCTGTGCTCCGTCAAAAACGATGCCCAACCGTTGTTAGTGCATCAGGCAACGACTATGATACCGCAATCTGTTTGAACTCTGCTGCACCACCTCCATTGCTCACCCCTTATGGGGCCCAGGCGTAGGCGTTGCGACAAAAAACGTCAAAAGCCCTATGCCATCAAAAATAAATCGATTTTAATATGTTCGCAAAATATCCCAACAAAAAACGTTCGCTGTTGTTTTTGAAAACCTTGTGCAAATGCCGCGAAACACAAAGAATCAAGCGCCACCGAAACGAGAAACATCACGGATAGGCAGGGAAGTACCGTTGACAATATGAGACCCAACATTAGCGCTGTTGGCGAAGCTGCCCCCCCCCGCATATCAGAGCTGATTCAGCGATGCACACATTCATCAAGACACCCAGTAGTGCTGCAATCTTCACTTTTTGGGCTCGGATCGTCACTCAATGCCCCAAACCAGGCAGAAACTTACTGCTAAGAGCACAGAGCAGAGCCCCCGGGCCATAATGGTGCCATGACTTTCATGCTGCACAACTCCGGGAGGGCAAGATGATCATTCCGAGACAAAATGGCACACACGATCGGGCCACCAACGCAAGCTTGCGCGATGTTCAATCCGCACACAATAGATAGATTGCGCGATCACGTATGAAAAAGAGTTTTGCTGCTATGGGCTTTTGACACTTTTTTTCTTCGGCAAACGAGGTCCACGCAGGTTGCTTGTGGTGCAACACAATGCCAAGTGTTGGAAGACCAGACTGTAAACAAATAATTGAGAGGGAAGCCGGCCAACTACATGCCGTCTACAATAAGGTTGTGGGTAGTTCCGCTTGCACTCTTTGCTGCACCATGTGTCATAGTTAATAGCTCTTGATTGTATGTGTGCTCCTCTCCTGGTGTTGTCCAAGGGGTACATCACTTCCGGGGTCTCTAAAGCAGAGGGCTGGGGGGGGGGGGGGGGGGGGGGGGGGGGGGGGGGGGGGGGGGGGGGGGGGGGGGGGGGGGGGGGGGGGGGGG
>JAYJMJ010000424.1:138751-158364 GCA_036873875.1 Laminaria ephemera | reverse complement strand
AAACTCATCTTTGCAAGCTGTGTGTGATACTCCGATCGCGCGTGTTACGGGTTGTGTATGTCCTCATGAAAGATATACGTCGGCGACTCCCCTTAGTACTAGTTAGCACCAGGGTCAACAGCAGTGTGATACGAAGACGTCGGTATTAATAAAGCTGTGCACGGAAACTATAAACTTCTTAGAGGGGGACAAAATCTGACTTCTATGGGATGCATAATTATATATACGTAGTCTTATCACCGCTGAGGGATATTCGTTTCTGAATTTCGGGGCGCTCCTTAACCCAATATCGTAGAAATGTTAGTCTTGTATGGCAATATTGGTCGCTCTATACCTAGGCTAGGGGAAGTTTTCATCAGGCTGCACTTTCACTTATTATCAAGTTTTTTTTGTTTCGGTGAGGCAAAGAGCTGCTCGAGTGAGAAGTCCCACAATCATAAAGTATTGTACTCGTACCCCTACCGAAGAATGCGTCACATGCACCGCATGAAAACACCACCCAGCCACCCAACGCGCCAGCGGCGGACAAGCGCGGACCACAGTGTGCCGCAAACACGCGCTACGATAGAGGTAGTGCTTTTTGGCTGTAACAGTCACTACCCTCGACTGGGGAACACTCCTATAATTGTAGGTTATTGTTTGTGTTTTAGAAACAATTTTCGTTGGATACCTGGCCATGGGACTGTTCATCGGTTTACACATTATTAAAAGAGTATTTTTGTAAAAGTCATGGTTTTGGCGAGGACATGTGCTCTTCGAAATAGCAGCCTTAACAAATACTTCGTATACCTCTACCGAAGCATGCGACCAACACCATTTACCATGCACTGCTGTAGTATTGGTTACATTTAAAGATTTTCACTTTAATGTCCGCGTTCATCGCAAATCAGAGAGCCATAAGTACGTTAACTGTGTGTTCCAACTACATGAGAGTGTTTGTTATTCCGATTCTGCTTTGATCCACAGGGTCTACTGTTTCAATACGGGGGGACATGAACAAGCTGGTCGCCGCGGTGGTCTAGTGGGTAACCTCGAATACTACTAAGGTTGGAGTCAAGGGTTCAAATCTCAGTATGGAGACTTTTACCTCTAGACACAAACTGCCGAGAGCGCTTTGTAGCGTGGGTAAGCACAATTCGACAACAGTCCACGAGGGAAGAACTCGCCGAATTATTTTCGCGTTAAAATTTGAGACGCGTACCGTAGTGGGGAGGGGGGAGGATGGCCTGCTTAGTGACCCCGAATCTCACTTACGACTAGGGAGGGAGAAGGACAAAGAAAATGTGCGAAGATATTAGATGAATGGAGCAAAAAAAGGAAAACCGTAATCAGGACTAAATTGGGTATCACACATTGGAGAAAATAAGGCGTTGACATGAACCGGGGATACTATACATACACCGCCTGTTGCTTGGTCAGCAAGTCGTTGGCGACAAACCCTCAGGTTCACACAAATATACATCTAGGACATTAACCACTGTAAGCTTCGTAGGTAATGTGTTTGATGTCCCGTTGCTCACATCTCTAGACGTCAACATGAGTGCGAGTCGCGTTTCCACGCATATATGTTTTACAGGGATTGTCTAATGGGCTACTGTCGTCGCGGGGGTAGCAACAGTGACCTCAACACAACCTTATTATATGCTTATGATATATTCATCTAGAATTTCCTCCGCTATTCTGCCTACCACAATTGTTTTCACGCGAAAATTATCATAGCACACATACTACCGTGGCCATAGGTGGCTTCTGCACCAGGCGGGTTCCGTGTCGGCTCCGTGGCCCAATGCATGCGTCCATGTGCCTTCCTGCCCTATTGTATCCCGACTGCCGACCGAACGCTGGTGTACGCATCAGCGTAAAAATTGTCCCACACGTGATGTCGGTGCTTGTATGTGGACGTCTGTGTTCATTCAGTCGAACCGTCACTGCAAATTTGCTTTTTTTCCTGTGTTGTAATGGTACCACTGTACTGTACAATACTGTTGGGTATCGTGCCGATAACTTCGATACATCGAAATGCCGAACTTAGGCCTATCGCGTCTAGCCGTCCAAACCCTGGCATCCCCGTACAGTTTTTACTGATACTGAAAGAATATATCAAGGGCGATTTTTGTAGCTAGGGTTTGTGTACGTCGGGATACCAGGGTAACCTGCTCGGGTAGAGCCCACGAAGTGATATAGTTGGCGTAAACTACCCCTTCCCGAATTCATACCAGTCGTAGAGTTACACAGTTTTGATTCGAGAGACTATAGATACTCTACCAGTAGTCGGATTGCTTCACAGCATTTGCCTATCGCACCCATATTTACCCGGGTTACTCCAGTATGTCCGGGTTTACACAGCGAAAACCCGCTGTTGGAACCTTCCAACGGGTACACATTACCATTTATCTACCGCCAAAAACGTACACATCTTGATATTGCTGAACTTTGGGTCAGTATTCTGTACCCGGGTACCCGGGTATTCAAGTAGCACTATTGTTTGATCCAATACCATACCCTCAAAACTACTTGTTGATAGTGTACCCTACTACTCTCGCCCTCGAAACGTTTCGGCATCTTTTGTCGGGAATCAAAATCGTATCGAGTTTATTTATCGTGTATCAATATCGTGTGGGACTTCGATATCACTCCCTAAACGATATACCACACTGGACGAAATTGAAGGACCGTTGGGGCTGGTTGGGGCAATAGTATAAATGCCCACACGGTCCTGACACCACCAGGCAAAGAGGTGTACCACACCTGAAGTGTGGCATACAGCCGTACGAGGCGGCTCTGCGATGGTCTTCTGCAGAGCGGAGAGCGGAGTGGCTGGTTTGTTTGCAGTTTCGGCATTGTATGGGTCAATTTCCAGCGACTTGCTACCACGTGCTTTTGAAAAATTGTACACCCAATCCTGGTCTGAGCTTGTTAGCCAGTAGCCAGTCAGAGCTCCGTTTCGCATAGCTTCGTTCGGTACAGGCAGGTGACGAGCCCGCGAAAGCGAAACAACTATGGGAGGCGCCAAGACGATCGGGGAAGCGAAAGCATTCAATATTACAGTAGGTACAATAAATCATATGTACTGCGTTGTACCTAGCTCGTGTGGTTCACTCGGCTCCAACATCTACACAATGTTCTACATAATTACTACGTTGCAAAACAGGTTTCGTCGTTCAGAAAATAGCCATACCTACTGTAGATACATTTATACCTGTGGCAATCTCACCTGCTGTTGGACTTCCAGCGGAGTGCTCTCGAGCCTGTGCGTTCGTTGGATGTCAAAGCTGGTGCTCTTAAAAAAGATGATCCCTTCAGATTTTCATATTTGGTGCGGCCACGTTCCACAAAGGTAGGGTCAAGCACAGCGGTCATGGAAACGACATACATACATTTATGAAGTGTTTATAGCCTGGCAATGCGCAATGGCTATAATTCGATATTTAAACGCTGCTCTCAGTGGCTGTAAAAGTATTGAGTGGGGTCAAGCGTATGAAACCAACCGAAAATTGAAAAATAGTTCCACTATGATACTTGATATGTTGTTCCGCCCTGTCGCGCTATCATGAGGAAGGTCAACGCGGGGGGGGGATACTAACAATGTATCAATGCGATAGCCTGAGTGGTGGGGGGCGTCTGCTTGCATCCCAACCACAATAGCAGAAAAGGCGGTTGAAGGATACTTTATGAAATGCCGGCACCAACTGCTCGGCATCTCACCTGTCGGATGAGACGCGAAAAAACACACCAAAATGCAGCTTCTCGTTCGATCATGGTTTGAGATCAAAGCGGACGCGTTACTCCGCTTAGACCTGATAGTAATTAGCGTCCGGGTGTCCCCATCAAGTCGAAGACGCGTGCCACGATAGAGGTAGCATTTCTTTGGTCAAACTATTTCCTGCCGATGGGGCTTATTATTGACTGAGGAACAAACCAAAGTCGAAGTTTTTTTTTTTAAATAGCCTTCGTTGTATACCTCGAAAGAACATGGAATTGCTCGTCGAGTTGCACGTTTGCATTTTATCACGGTCAGTGTTTGGGTTCGGTATCGACCTCCTCAAATTAAGCGCCTCGGCAAATTTGGGTGTATTCCTATCGTGACACGCTTCCGTACATATAATAGCATTCCTGAACGTTACACGACCTAGCAGGGGAGCGAGACGAGTTACTACAAGGGAATCTGCCGAGCGGGGACAGCGGTAGTGTAGAGAGACCACAAACAGCACAGGCAGTTATGGACCTATTAACTGTATTGCAACGTTTACGGTGAACCCTTGAGCGGTATCCTTCCGTTTCCGAGCTGAGGCGGTGGCAGGTACCACCGGAAATATTCCTATTAACTATATTTCCCATTACGATATTTGCGAGATATCAGCTGTGGTTGATTGCGTAGACGTTGGGACGGATAACACATAATAACGGTGTTGAAACCGTCGAACGTCACAGTCCAAGTCGAACCCAACCCACGAAACATCAGCCGCAGATTAGGTTAGAAATATGTTTTTATACAGTACCTGGTACGGTATGTCGAATTTCTAATCCAAGTTTTTCGTGGGTTGGTTGTCCTTGGGTTCTGACGTTCGTCAGTTTCAACACTTTCATATGATGCAGGCGGTCGCTCGATTGCTGTGGAGGTGTAGCGAGCACCACGTCCGTTGGCGGTAGTCGTTAAGGATCTCACGTAAGACACAGCAGCAGGATGGGTGAACGCTGTGTTGACGTTGTGGCAGATGAGACAGGACATGAAGAAGTGCGAGAGAGGGCGACTCGCACTCTTTCCACACCCGAAGGATATCCACCATCGAGTGACACAACAACCCGTGGAGGGCAAGACCCCGTCGGGGATAACAACCTCCCGCGGGTGGTACGGTAAGTCCCGCGAGGGGAGGACACGTTGAACCCTTCTCGAGAACGCTTCGAGAACTATTCTGTGTCATGAGGGGTTTCCTACAATACGAGTAAGCATGTTGATTCAGGGGACCTGGCATTCACATCACCCCCTCCAATTTTAGTGGTCCTAGAGCGCCCACTCCACCAAAACTAAGAAATAATGAAGACAGGTGTCCTGGATAAACATCACAACATACCTCTGACACATAAATTAGGATAGACAACAGGTGCCAAAACATGGTATGTTCATAATAAACTGTGTGAGTCTTTGTCACAGCATTCGGACAAAACCGAATTTGACAGGTACGGGTGACAGAAAAAGAATATACTAACTTCACCAGGTATGATGTCAGATTTTGACGATGGACGTTATGTACACTCGTTACGCAGATATCCCGGCAACTAATGTTTGGACGCTGCGGCCTGCAGGGCTCGAGATATGTGACAAGAGAAAACATAAAAAGCGTGTGGAACATGGAATGATCTTCATGTCAAAATCCTGATATTTTGGAGGTGCTGGCAACTAGGTTACATCATGGCCAAAAAACGGATGCGAACCGACAAAAAGCACTAGGTATATCGGGCGTTGGTGACAAGCCTCTTGATATACAGGGCCAATTCATGGCTAGCGCTCGTGCGTCGTTGAAATTACAGAAACAAGACGACGGGACAAGAGGAGTGGACAAGTGTACGAATGTACATGAATGAATACTACAAATCGGAAAAGCACCGCCCAGATTGGATTTCGAGACTCATGTCGTGGGTGACTCACATCGATTGTGTACGTGTCGTGCTCCGAGGGACGACATAAACAATGAAACTGTTGACCGATCCACGATTTGTTTGCTTCCCAACAACGGAGAATGAACTGATCGTATGGTGCAGACATCCCGTGTGTAAGAGACTCAAAACAAACAACAACGTCAGTTGATTATTTTACCGGGTATGCCCCCGTTCGCACTACCCCCCCCCTACGGCTGGAAAGCCATATTAGCTATCGCTACCGCCCGAACAGCTGGTCGGTGAAGAACCTATGACAGGTACGTATTGTATGAACTGACAATTACTCAGAACTAAACAAAACTAGAATTGTCCAACATGAGAGAAACGACTCTGATGATGATACCGTAGACTAGCCTATTGGCGTAACTCTTTCAGGTCCTAATGAGAGGAGAAAAAGGACAGTGTTACCGTGCTTGACCACGTACCAGGTAGTAGACACCGTAAACAACAGATTTGATATAGTTCTAATAACGAGCCGAGATACGCTACCGCAACTGCTGGTATCTACAACACATACATTACACACGTTTCGCATCGGTGACAAGAAAAATTTGGTAGGTGCAACAGAAGAAATAAAATTGGTCAACAGACAGACGGAAAACAAGACTCGCGTGTACACAAATCACACTGGAAATATTGCCCGCGGTATTCGTAGGGACACTATTCAAAGCAAAACGTTCGCGGTACATCGCACTCGACAAATTAATTCGTCAATGAAGCCATACGGGTGTCGGAACCAGACGTGGAAAACCACATACCTGGGATAGATAACACATAAAAATGTACGAAAGCGTAAGACAGCACGAATCATGACTGTGGTCACCGCATACTGCGCGGTGGCCTGACAAGGTTCAAAACAAAACTCTGGGCGTGCATCAGCCGTTGCTAAATCTGACGCTAACACTTACGGGCGCGCAAGAGAAGCCTACAACAGTGTCACGTGATGTTCGTGAATACGGACGAGGTTGCCGCTTAGAGGGACCAAATGCTGCTGGATCTTGAGACAAAATTGCAGCACGGTATGAAGCCACCATTTCCCAACACTGCGGGATTACTCTCTAATGACGCCAAACACATAGCTGTAGAGGATAATCCTTGAGCTTGAGGTGATCCTGTAAATTTGCCAGCGAAGCAGCGCTGCCCCCCGTTTACGCCCGTGTATACCTTCCACAGTATACGGCCCTATAGTGACTGTATGTAGTGAGCCTTCGAGATCCGGGACAGGGAGGGTTGTTTTGAGGAAACATGTCACCAAGTGCATCAAACTCGGGGACAGGGGACGATACGGGGACATTGTACTTTATCATACGACCGGGATGGACAGTAATTTCTGAGGTTTCACCAGCTTTGGTGAAACGGTAAATGACGGGGGAACGGTTAGTTCTGACAGTATACGGGCCATGCCAGGGCTGTACAGCTTCGGATTGGGGCCGTCATTTTCGTGATATGGACGGTGTATTAACACTTGGTCGCTCTGCTTGAAGCTCGGAAAGGACAAATTCTCATTCGCAACCGCCTGCTTGTCTACTCGTTCTTTGATATTTCGGCGGGCCAACTCGTACGCAAGCCGTACGTTTTCAGCAGTGCGGCGAGAGTAGTCGAGGTGGGACTGCGGTTGGGGTGTGGCGGGGACACCTAGAATGAGATCGACAGGTAGTACGGCTGGTCGTCCGAAAATGAGATAGTGAGCAGTTTCTTCGAGTATCGAAGAGTACGCAGTGTTGTGGGCAAGCTGGACATACGGTAGCAGCTCTGCCTAATTATCACCCGCTAAGGTCCAATACATAGACACCATACTATGGACCGTACTGTGTACACGTCCTAGGACAGAATTCCTTGGCGACGGTAGGAAGCGGTGCGCGTTTTCTTGTATCCGAAGACAGTCTGCAATTATTTCACAATCTGGTTTTCAAACTCTGTTCCTTGATTACAATGCAGCGTTTCGGGTGGTCCGAATATGGAAAAGACACGTTCAACGAGACTACGGACGACAGTGGTGGCCTCTATACTTTTGATGGGTATCAAAATGACTAATCTGGTGAGATAATCGATCACCGACAGGATATATCGGTTGCCTTCCGACATAGATTTGAATTGTACTAAATCGACCGCGACACATTGGGATGAACGTGTGACTAGCCGGTATCCCACGGGTAACTTGGGTGGGTTCCGGGACGTTTTACGCTGTTGACAAAACAGGCAGATATCGACGTGTTGACGCACATCGTAATTGACAGTGGGCCACCAGAAACGGTCACGGACTTGGTCAAAGGTTCCCTAGAAAGATAAATGACCGACCGAAGCGGGAAGGTCATGACAAGCATTAACGACTAAATATCAAAGTGATGTGGGTAACACAAATTGATCGGACAAGTTGATCGGGGAGGTACAACCGAAAAAGTAAGTTCTCGCGGAGGAAAAAGTGGCTCATCATGTGCTCCGATGTTTTAGGTGGGACAGGTGCTGATTTTGGCAGCTTGAGATAATCGAAGTACGGACTAAATTCTTCCGTTTGGGTTTCGAGTAGCTTTGAATCATCGACTACTGGAAAGACAGACACTGCTCTCGCGAATAGTTCGCGATCACGTTCGACAGGAACTACTTAAACTAAGTTGTGAGCGGACACTTCTTAGTCACGGGGGGCGGATAGATAGAATGGCTGGTTATCCGGCACGTTCCTACAAATCGCTGCAAGTCGAGGTTCAGACGGGAATAGTTCTCCTCCAACCTCGCTAAACACGCGAGGCAGGGCGTCGGGTACGACGTTGAGTCTATCTGGGACATTTTGCACGGTAACGTCGTAGTTCTGTGGGCTACGGCCAATTGTGTCAACATCTTCTATGTACCCTGCATTTGATACAGGTGGGTCAGTGCGTGGTGGTCGGTACAGCATGTGAAATGCCGACCCCACAGATACGGACGCCAGTCTACAAACGCTCAGACAACGGCACAACATTTATGTCATTGTTGTGCTGTAATGACGTTCGCTTTTAGTAAAGCAGTAAAGCGGTGACTGTAATACGCGATGCTATCGAGATACTTTCTATATTTGCTTGGTTGGGCGAGAAACGCGCATGCACAAAGTTCGGATGCATCGGTATGTACGACAAATTCCCGTAAAACCTCTGGCAAGCGGAGGACAGGGGCTGACGATAATACGCGTTTGATGCGTGTGAAAGCTCTTGCTTGTTCAGCACTCCAAGCTTTTTCGAAACGGCTTTTCAGGACAAAATCTTTACCAGTGAGTAGCACCAGAGGTGCTGTGATTTCAGCATAATCTTTGACAAATCGCCAGACAAAATTGACCATGCCTAAGACTGGCCGAAGGTCTTTAATGCATGTATAAGTAGGCAAATCACTGATTGCTTGGATACGTTCGGTACTGATTGAAATAACTTTCGCGGAAATGACATGACCAAGACATTCAATCTTATTCTGACGGAATTGGACTTTAGACGGTTTTTGAGTTAAGCCGCCTGCTTGTGATGCGGCAAACAGCTGCTAAAGAGACGTGATGTGCGTTTCGAACGTTGGGTTTATGACGATGATGTCCATAAACGAAAGAATACCTGAATCGGGACAAAGATGGCCTAAAGTCATATTCAGCATGTGTTGAAACAGCCTAGGTGCGTTGCAAACTCCGCACGGCACGCGTAGAAAACAGTACTTGCCCGTGGGAGTGACGAATGCAGTCCGCTCGACGTGGTCCTCATTCGCTGGCGGTTGCCAAAACCCGCTCAGAATGTCGGCGACCGAGATGAAAGCTGCGGTGCGCACTGCGTCCAAGGAAGTCTCGAGATTCGGGAGGGGGCAGCTTTTCCGGACAATGTGACGGTTGAATGTATGACGGTAGTCTATACAGAAACGTGGGATTCCGTTTTTCTTGGCAACAATGGTGACAGGGCTACCCCAAGGACTCGGCCGATTTTCGATAATGTCCCACTCAGGCATGTCATGGGCACACCTATCAATAACACCAGAGGTGCTTGGGTTGGAATGGTACGGGGCTTTATCAACTGCCCGTGTATCAGCGGGTAGAGGAAAGGTTGCTTTTGCAGTGGTGCAGAGACCCAACTCAGCCATGGACAACGAAAACATGGGACGGTACTTTCCGCACAGCGTATGTACGGGGTCTGGTTGGTCAGTGGTAAACGTGGTTAGGAAAACGCTCCAGACAGTGCACCTTCAAGCTCAGATTTGGCGCTACGGGTTTTTTTTTGTTAGGTAGGGCTATGCGCGACAGCGTTGACATGAAGTTGGTCGGGTGACACGATCGATACGGTGAGAATGTAACCAAGGCGTAAATCGATCGGCAACGCGACTCCATCAGATGATGGGTTTGCTACTTGGACTGCAACTCAACCATCAGTAGCACTCCAGGTAGCTAACGTACGTGCGACAATAGTTTTGCCGAACGCGGGAAGACCACTGTTGGAGGAGATATCCTCTGCCGAAACAATAATCGGTTCAACAACAACGGCGCAGTCTTGCGGTGGAAGACAATCAGTAAAACCAACGACAAGGGTTTCTTGCAGAGGTTTGAGGTCTACACAATTGCGCAACGCGACAGGGATTGTCTCGGCATCACGGTGAACGGTGGCACGTGAAGGTTGAGGGCCACGGGACGCCGGGGACCAAGAGGTAGCGCATGGGGCACGGTTGCTAGTACGGTGGACTGCTGGTATTTTTAAACCAGTAGAAGAAAATGATAATGTTTGGTTTTCCCAATCAAGTACTGCTCCAAACTCCGACATGACATATCGATTAGTACAGAATCGGGACCAAGTGACGAGACAACGAGTGCATTAACAGTACACGTAATACCACCGAGCGTCAACGGAAAACCAATAAATCCGAGAACAATTAATGGTAGCCCGCTCGCTGCTTTCAGTGATACAGCCGAGCGGGGGACAGGTTTAAGAGAGACATATCGCAAGAAAGGATGCGATTTCAGCCATGCAAGCGAGACAACGGACACGTCCGCGGCAGTATCCAACGTGATATTGGTCACAGGATAGTCACCGATCGAGCCGTCTATGCGGAATCCTCGGGACGAAAGAGACAGAGAACCATGATTGATTTTGTGCGCTAGCGCAGCGCTATACCACACATCGTTTGATATAATAATTTCCACCGTGGGACCACCATTGCCTCCCGGAAGCAAACACGAACGGCTAGGCCGTGGCTCGGTACGGACACTCTTTGAAACACAAGACGACAAATAAGAGTCGAGATCCGCAAACGTCACACGCTTTCGCGGGGAAGTGGGGGGTGACATCTTCTGACAACCGAATACAAGGACATAACGCTCAGACACACGGCTACTTGGTAGACGAGTTTTCTCCTTACTCCTACAGACAGAAAGACCTACTGCTACGGACGCGGGGAGGGATATCCTTATCACGCTTTCCGGACAACTGGACATACCCCAACTGGCACGGGCGAAGTTCACGCTTGGCACCCTCACGCCTCGTCGTCGTCGTCGTCGTCGTCGTCGTCGTCGAACTTATTGCTTGCTTGTTGTGGCGGCCACTGTGGCGACGGGGGCGCTTGATATTTTTCTGGTCATCTTTCTCGTCCGTTTGGCGTTGGAAACAGCGGTCGGTCCTGTGGCCGAGGGGTTTGAGGAAACCCGGTTGTGTGTACCGGGGCCGCTCCACCGGTTGACCGCCGGAGCCCGAGTTGCGAGCGCCTCCGCCGGAGCCGCTGGACCTGCCGCTGCGGGAGCCACGATTGGAGTTGTTGCTGGCCGACCCTCCGCCACTCGACCTTCCGCTTCCGGAGTTGGAGGACTTGCCAGGATAGGGACGTCGCTGGTGGGACCCGCGCTGCCTGTGTACTTGCGTAAAATTCGAGGACGTGGCACGGTTGGAGGCGGGAGTGAATGACAATGCACTGGCAGTTGGGACATCTGCGAGGCTAGCAGTCTCGTGGCGACGTCCGCGGTCGACAGCTTCGCGGAACGAAGCGACCGGCTTGTCGGACAGACAAATGCAGAGATTGGACCGACTGGATAAGACCATGTTGAAACAATATGACAGGAAAAGCGGCCCAGGGCATACGGCCCGGGGTCTCCCGCTCGACAGCGGACTCAAAACGGTTGGTGAAAGCGCGAAATCGTAAAGTGTAATCGCTGACCGCTTCGGTCGTACCTTTTTTAAAGCTCGCAAGTTTGAGCACGCACTCCTCTAGACTGTTAGAGGGTATTAGGAGGTCGAGCAGGGCGGACTTGAGTTCTTCCCACATTTTCGGTGGGGACAAAGCACCATCTTTACCCTAGGCAACTCGAAGCGACAGCTACACGCCAATCAATAGCTCCTGACAAGAGCTGCTGATACAGGGTGAGGACACGCCCATCACAGATGAGCGACAAACATTCGAAGGCGAGGGAATCCGCATTCGCTTCGTTATCAAGACGGACATATTTTGCCTTGAACTCCGCGACAAGACGGAACTGCCCTAAAACAGCTGGTACGTCGACATCGAGAATGTCGTTAATACGAGGAAGCCGGCGTACATCGCTAGCCGTGATTAATGTCGTTTTCGGGGTCGATGCGACTTGGGCGAATGACAGTGGGTTCGCAGGCGGTGGTGAGGACAGGCTAGGATAATGTCTCACAGAGTCACTAGAATTCGATAGACTCACCAATATCTGCAGCAGGAGCTCAGCCTGCTGAGATAGTTGATCTATCTCACTCACGAGCAGACGTTCGAGCTGGGCATCCACCACCCCCTTCAGCTTCTCGGTGGCGGAGGACAGATCGACCGACGCCGTAGAAGACGCAGAGTCGGCGTTCGCGTCCCGTACGGTCGCGGTCTCGAGGACCATGTCGTCGTCCTCGGGCGTGGGCGTAGTGGGTGTTGTGGTGGTGTTGGGTGGATCGCTGTCCTCGCCCTCCTCGACTCCATAGTGGTTTCCTTCGTTCTCGGACATTCCCAGAGCACGTTGGACAGGTTCGAGGATTGGTCTCGCGAGAGATCAACCAGGACCGTTGACGCCAGTGGTCCTGGCAGTTGTTCTATCGCTGTGGAGGTGTAACGAGCACCACGTCCGTTTGCGGTAGTAGTCAAGGATTTCACGTAAGACACAGCAGCAGGATGGCTGAACGCTGTGTTGACGTTCTTACACATGACACAGGACAGGAAGAAGTGAGAGGGAGGGCGACTCGCACTCTCTCTACATCGGGAAGACATGCACCATCGGGTGACACAACGACCCGTGGAGGGCAAAGCCCCGCGGGGGATAACATCCTCCCGTGGGTGGTACATTAAGTCCCGGCAGGGGAGGATAAGTGGAACCCTTCTCGAAAATGCTTCGACAACTACTCTGGGCGTTACGAGGGGTTTCCTAAAATACGAGTAGACATGTTGGTTCAGGGACCTGGCATTCACACATTGCATTTGTTCCAACTCGAACGAATTAGGAAATTGCAAACACCCTATCATAGCTATTTTCCGGGTTCCCGCGGGAAGTCCTACAGGACTTCGCGGTATACCGTGGGGTTCCATGGCACCCGGTGGGACACCTCGTGGGAATTACAACGGAACACCACGTTACACTGTGGTATACCGCCGTCTTTCGAGGGGAATCCCAGGCAACCCACGGAACACAGTGGGTTCCCGGCATTTTTCGTGCGGGAACCCACGAGATCCTGCAATATGTTATGGTATCCCGCGGAGATATGAAGTATCCCGGGAGCATTCCCGTAACGAGGAGTCCCGCTAGACGTTGCAGGGTAAATCTAACGTAACATCACAGTAAATCCCACGAGGACCCACGGGCCTCAATGAGTTTCATATAAATATCGTAATTTCACTTACGTTTGAATTATTTCTACTTTCGTGTTGTTTCGGCTTATTTTGCGCACGCGATTTCTTATTACTTCGCGGTCAGTGTTTTGTGTTTGTTTTTTCGCCCCCCCCCCCTTCCCCCCCCGCGCTAGTGGTCTGACAACTCGCGTAACGCCACTGGAAGTCTTAAATTTGTGTTTTAATTTTCGAAATCATGTTTTCGAGGGTCGTACCTCCAAAACAGGCATTTCGTTTACAAAAGACACATCTAACGAAGTTAATACAGATTTATTATGTATACTTATCTCCTGCGACAGGATTGGGGGTACCTCGTGATTTGTATCCCCTGGAATGTGTCGTGGGACTGCACGGGGTTCCATGTGTCAAATACACTGTCTGGTATGCTGGGCCGGGCCGGGGTAGGTTCACAGAATAGCACTCATAATGTACAAGCAGAGAAAGGGTATATATTGATTATCGTCGTCCCATGGAAAAAAGAAGTGGGAAACCTCCAAACCTCGTAGAGTGCTCCACATAACCATCCCTGTTCAATGTGTGGAAACCGCCAAATATGGTTGCAGGCCTATCTCGACACCGAGTACAAGAGCATCCTCAATACCATCACCCACGGCACGTCCCACGGAAAATGCCGTGGGACAATGTGGCAATTTCGGCGTAACTCCCACGGGGCCCCACGGCATGAAACGGCGTCCCGTCGGATCCCGTCGTTCATCTTCCAGTGAAACACGGCGGGAACAACTGGGACTACCGAATTGTTCCTGCGAGCTTCCATTGGGTACCGCGGGGGTCCCACAGATTCCCACGTGTTCCCAATGTATCCCGTGGGTTTCTATGAGAAGCGCCGGTGGAACCCAGTATAATACGCAATAGTGTTCGAGTTTGCTATATATGTGAAGTAGCCAAGGCCTGTCGCGGGCATGGAAGCGGGAGACATCGACGTGGTTACCGTTTTCGAGGATGGCGCCTCAACACATAGAGGCCGTTTGGAAACGGAGTACACTCAACTGTCACGTTTTTTTGTGATAGTGCTCGATACTGGACCCAGTGAAGGAACACAATCTGGCTTGTTTGTACAAATTCGATTCAGCGTGTTTGTCCATGTTTAGTTGCCTTCTGTACAGTAATGCGGCTGACCCAGCATGTGCGCCCGAACCCCGCGTGCTTCTGTCGATGCCGCAGGCACCACGAAGACAACAGTATCAATGGCCACGAAGACAACAGTATCAATGGTCACGTAGACGTCACTGTGGACTTGGAAGTGGTTGGTTAGAAAGAATCTACTTCGTATGTAGTCTAGTAGGTTATCACTGCTAAGCAATATAAAACCGGTCAGGTCCTGGGACGGAAGCTTTGCCTCTTGGGGCGCAATGAAACATCCCAGTTCACCGAGCGGATGCTGGTCTTGAATGGCAAGGTATCGGAGATCACGTGGCGCCATGAGGTGGTCTAGCTGCCAACACCAGCAAGAATCTACGTGATAGCCAACACCGTATACGGAATGTGGGACAAATGTGCAATTGGGGCCGTACCACAACCAATACACGCAGGGCTTGGCATCAAGAGGTGAAGATACCATTCTCGTTCTGTTTCGTGTACAAGAGTGGATTGGCCATAACGTATAGCGGCGGGAGAGGATCAACACCGTGCTGGTTGTTTTTAGTTGGATGGGGGGTGCGATTTCGTGGGAAATCGATCATCCAGGGTACCGCGTGTCTATCGCACCGAGTTAGACATAGAGGCGTGTGCCTCGGTCAGGCAGGTTGGGGATAAAATTTCGGGGCAGTTCCCTTGTACGTAGTGCATATCATATGCATGATGTACAACGATTCGATACTTTTCCAAAACGGGGTATACTGTTTAATGTATTCCTTCTATAGAATTATTGTAGGGCTGTTCCCTGTTCTAGTATGTACTTGCTGAGGGACCTGCCAGGGTTGCCAGAACGTCGACTATGTTCGATATTTGACTACAAACGGAGCGGAACGATATCAACATGCACCACTTAGAGTCGAGAAGGCACGTAGAACAGCGAGACAGGAGAGCGGAGTTGAGAGAAAGGGAGACGGTGATCGCGATGGACGAAACCGCCTCAACCACAGATGGTTTGGGCTCTGTGGATTCTGATGGCGCCCCTAGATTTTTCTACGGTAGTAGTAGCAGTAGTTTTACCAGCTCAACGTTTACTACCGTTGCGTCTCTTGTTTTATTCGTTTATTTGGTTTTTGTTTCTGGTGTTTCTAGGGCTGGTGGGAGCCTACCCTGTGATCAAGACTCTGAGAAATGGGCATGTCCATTGTAGCATAGAGTGCATGAACCCTCGAACACAATTTACTCGATAACTTGAGCATGATTTTCTCTTTGGGGATGCATCTGAAGCCGCGGTAGTGTCGCGCATTTCAAAACATAATTTTGAGTATAACAATGTTCGTTTCAACCGTCCATTACCTCGGTTGAGTGCTGCAATTACAGTGTGCAGTAGTCCGCACATTCCTGTATCACCATACACTACGTCCCTTAAATCTCATATATCCTTGATCAATCTACCATCAAACGGCCTATGAAACATGGCCTAAAATCAAGGTAGGATTTAGCTCTAGTGAGGCCAAGTCGCGTAAAACCGGGCCTCCGGCAGGGTGCCTCTGGGGGGGCTGGAGGCCACGGCTTAGCCGCGACCGGTTTTGCCGAACCAGTGTACTGGTCGTGTCCAGTGCACCAAGCGCTGACGCAGACAATATATACTGTACAGGCTAGAGCTACTAGGGCCCAGCCGTATCATTTTTCTTTGACGCTGGAACAATTGTTTGTTTCAGAGTGGGCCCGAAACATGGACACTCAAAATCGAAACTCGAATCGCAGGCGAGGTACTATTGATTGACCGACAATCATGACATTATTGGCATCAAACTAACACCAGGAGAAAAAGGGCGAACTCACGCAACCACCCCCGTACCCGCTACAAGTGATGTAAACCTTGAATAAAACGTAAATTCCAACAGGTCGGGTCATAATGTTTAAGATCTATCACGTGTCCGGTCTGATAGGGTCAGAAGGTACTCAATGTATCACAGGTCGGGTCGTGTCTGTTGGAATATGGAGTTTGCAGTCCACTAGTATCTAGCTGATGTGCAGTCACTACGGTTGAGTACACGGGAGATCATACTCTAGATGTAGGGAAAGGTAATATGCGCGAGATTAGCGGTGATTCCTACTCGCCGGTGTACTGTATTCAACTTATCTTTTTAAGGAAGTGCATCGTATAAATAGTAGAGGATTACTAGCTTACCACCATAAGTATCAGGGAACGTCGCAGGGAGCAGTACAGGGAACGTTACTGTACGACGGACTGTCGGCCAGTTGAACAGCCCGTAGAATACATCTGCCCGTAGCATGGGCACTGTCACGTGATAATGAGGTGACGGCCAGCCCTACCTCAATCACTCCTCCTCTTTTACTCTCCTTTTCATCTCTTTTCCTCCTTCGTCTCCCTCAGTCTCTTCTTTGATTTCCACCTTTGGCTTACCAGCGCCAGTTTCAAAACTATCTTATGTCTTCTTCACAAGTGATGTTCACAGACACTCGGTGCCAACTCTGCAACTCTTATCACAGAGACAGAGCCTCGACAGGTATCATTCTAACAGGCTATGAGCCTCGCCCTCTGATCTATACTTCGACTGGCACCACGCAACGGCGTCCCGCTTAGTTCGTCAAGCGTTTCTTAGGAGTACGAGGAAGGATCTCCACTTTCTTCAAATGCGGAGGAAGTTTTGGAAATTTCTTCAAAAATCAAGATCAGCCTCAACACAAGAGGCATCACATCTACGTCAAGTACACCAAGAGTATATGAGAGAGAGGAGACTGCTTTCACGCTCTACGCGTGAAGCAGGTAAGTAGTCCGAGTTCACGCTATCATACGCGCGAGGTCGGCATTAAAACCGTTTCTTCAAGCTATCATCTAGCACGAAGTACCTCCAAGTATCTGTCCTCGTGCAATTTTCAATATTCGACGGGCAGACCTAAACTAGCTGTACCGTGCTGCAAGGTCGTTGACAAATCGGCTACTCAGCCTAGGGACGGGGGTATCACCTACTGCCTAACGGGGCATTCATCGCCAGCTACTGTTTCACGCTTCCACGCTAGAAACACGCCACCAGATTCGGAGTAACGAGGTGATAACTTCAAGCAACTGCTTTCAAGCTTCTACGCTCCAGGTACGTAGTCAGAATAGGAAGGGATTCTCTAAAAATATCATGCGTAACGGACCTTTGCCCATAGCGAAGGGTCGTTACAACGTGTGTACAGCAGTAACGATCCGTTCAAGCTGAAAATAACCAGGTCATCGAGTTCACAATGTATTTTCAAGCATTACCCCGATGAGGAAATCAGCTTTTCTTGCACACAAGACCTCTTGTTATAACCTGCACCAAACGAACCAACGCGACAGCAAATCGTGCATAGTTCAACGGCGAGAGATAAAACAGGGCAAATTACCATCACTTCCGCCTCGGTGTTCAACATGGGCAACACAACTTCGAAGACGGTACTCTAGCAAGTACCACCATCAACCACAAGCCATCAACGGCGCATATTGCCCAGCTTCATCCATCCCATCAGCTACTTCTACTAGTGCTGCAACTGATGAAGCTATGTTGCGCAGTAGCCATCTATTGCTTGTACAACTAGCAACACATTATCACTGCCTCGACAAGGCACAAGCGTCGTATCATTGTAGCGCCGTAACTGGGACAGCTGCGCCAACATCGTCTACTACAGCAGAGGCTCCGACTACAGCGACTAAGACTGCAGCAATATCTACCCGTCCATAGCCCTGGAGGCTTACTTCTATACATCCTTATATTTGAGCTGCAGGCATCCACGAGCTATCCACGAGCTTCCATCGAGCAAATCCACAGCAAATGCTCGAAATATTTGGGAATTTCAAGCTTAATTCCAGAACCGGACAGGAAATTGTCGTCGACTGCAAGTCATCACAAGGCAATTTCAGACACAACCTCATCGGAGCATTCACCAATGACATGGCTGCCAGCATCTCAAGCCCGATGTAGACCAGATACGCACATCGTGAGCTTTACATCAAGACGACAAACCAGTTTCCTCGGCTTCGGCGAGAACTGTGGCAAAACAATCCATGAATGGGGAGTTCGACACTGTTTTGTTGTCTTCCTGAACTGGGGGTGCAAAGTTTTGATTGCACCGCATTTTCAACAAACAACGACAAATTGTCGTCGACTACAAGCCATCATAAGGCAATTTCGGCAACATCCCCACCGGAGCATTCACCAATGACATGGCTGCCAGCATCTCAAGCCCGCTGTTTACCAGATACGCACATCGTGAGCTTTACATCAAGACGATAAACCAGTTTCCTCGGCTTCGCCTAATGGATCCAGCATGGCCGCGCATCATCAGACATTGTTGTATGATAGAATAATCAACATCAGCACCCCTGGTTATATGGTGTTTAAATATTTGCGGACGACATTATCACATCCAGACCTACACCCCCCCTTCACAACAAAAACCCCAGTGACATATGTTGTGCAATAATTGTCCGGCCAACATTTTATGTCTGAAACGGTGATTGGGCCTGATGGCGCAAGAACTAATCTCCATTAGGGCCTGACTACTAAAGAAGACCGACATAACAGGGAGTATGGACGTTTCAGTCGTCAACCTCCATATCTACTTCACCTACTTGAAGGCGTTTCATCGTGCTCCCAAACTCTGGCACGCCCTGCCGTCGATATTGAGCCCACCATCTGCATTCCCGTACACAACGCTGCCCAGCACAGAGGTTATTCCGCATCACCCGGTGATCCAACCAGCAACGAGCTTTCTGAACGGTCAATACATATCCCACCCAGATTTCCGTCTTCGGAGAAGCCGCCTTCAACCCCACACGAAGTGCCAATATCGGTGTTCCGGCACAGGGCTGTGTTGAGGTCAAAACCGCTCGCCTCGGGTTCTCCACACAAGCCGATCCTGAAGAAAGTAGTCATTCTTGCATATTACGTTCCCGATCGTCTAGTGGGTTAACCTCGTAACCACTAAGGTCAATGTCGCGGGTTCGAGCCCCCCCGAGTGCATACTCGTACTTGTAGGGACTTTTTCTTGTGCTAAAAATT
>JAYJMJ010000424.1:966-11022 GCA_036873875.1 Laminaria ephemera | reverse complement strand
CGGGCCACTACTCCTAGGTACGGTTACCATCTCACCCAGAGCTGGCAAATTCCCACTAGAGTTGACTCCCCTCTCTATCCCTGCACCGGTAGCGGTTCCGACCCGCTCACCACTACCAACAGACTCTGTGCCGGTAGCGGTTCCGATCTGCTTACCTGTATCAACAGAAGCAACCTCACGAACCGCAGCCAGCACATCGAAAATCTCCGTCATTCGTCGTAAATCTTCTTGCCGTCGTAGTTATCGGTCGCTCTCTCGTTGGTCTCTGTATTTCTGCCTGTCCTGCAGCAGCTGCATCATAAGTCTGGTCATGTCATCCGTAGCGGTCGTCTCCAATGCTGGATATCCACCACCCGGCATAGTCAGACTATTCTCGAACGAGTCGTTGACGTGTTCAGATAGCGCTGATATTTGATTGATGACTATGCCCCAACAGCCACACTAGGCTGGACGCGTGCTGCGGTAGATGTACCTGATAGCATGTTTTGGCGTTTTTGTTTCTGAATGACGGAGCTCCTTAACCCGAATTCGTCGAGATGTCATTCTTGTTTTGCAAAATTAGTTTTTGAACACCTAGGCCACGGGTTTGTTCATCGAGTTGCCCTTGTAAAATCAATTTGTGGGTGAAGTACATATCTCCTCGAGCGAGGAGCCTCAGAAAAAAACTGGTGCACCCCTATCGGAGCATGTTTCGCTGGGAGCTAGGGGGGACTGCAACACACAGTGTGCAGTATGAACAATATGTTATATTTAAGATGTCTTTATTATGTCGTCCCGGAAGGATGCAGGCCAAGGCAAGGGGAAAGGTAAAGTGAGCTAGTGGGTCAACTCTCCAAAGTCAGTAACAACTGCTCCAAGTCGAATACCATACACATCCTCGTAGCGCCTACTCGTACGTACTCCGTGTGAGTCTACTCGTATACGATATCACGAGACACTCCCTGTAGCTGTAGCTCCGAGACACTCCGTAAATAACTGCAACTTATTATTAGGCTGTTCGGTGAGACAATCTATATCGAACAGCACGCACGGACATCCAGGCAACAATAGCGTGCAATACAAGATACCTGGTAGCACTTTAAGGTGAACACGAGGGAATGCGATTTCCCATGAAATGGAAACCGGGGGTATCAATCGCGGAAAAGGCTCGTGAATCTCGTTTGGTAAGGTGTTACAAGCCCTCGCCGTCTGACCGTGATGAGCAAAAGGCCGTAAACCTCCTCGCTTAGCAAGCATTAGATATGGGCAAAGCTCGCTAGGCTTACGGGTGTCCTCATGTCGTCCATGTCGTCACTGAAAACGAGTCTCCGTTGCCCTCGTGTGGAATCGTGTTTAGGCGGGCAACATTGCGTTTGTCAAAACGCCCAAGACGGGATCTACGTCTGTGGCGCATGTTTTGTATCGGTATGGAGTACGGCACCACCTGAAAGTATGCTATACATGTGTCCTCTAGTTTCTATCGACTGATCTGCTGTTTAGACGAACTTGTCTACGTAATGAAGTTTGTCTTAGCCTTGCAGTGCGACCTATCAAGGCCAGCTGGGCTTGAATTTGTAGTGCTGGTAGCACAGCATTGATGTCGAGTATCAGCAGGGTGGTAGTCCGCTATCCGATCGTTTGTGATTCAATGGCTGGAGCGTTAAATCAGCGCGTGATCGCTTGTCGTCAAAATCGTCCCCTCTCCTCTCTAAGCGTACCTTTGTCCCTTGTACCTGTTGTGTCGCATCCGGATGCTGCTATCGTGCTGCGACATCAACTACAGCACGATTGTCATCAACCTGCCTCAGGTCGCATGCTGGCAAGCTAAGGCTTAGCGCTTCTGCCCAACCTGCTTGGTGTCTCTTCACCATGATGTCACCAAGTTCCTCGACGCCAATTTGTTCTCGCGCTTGCCTTCCTTCTACATGACCGTTATCCTGTGCAAAACCATTTTGTGGTATCGCCAAAATGCGGGAAATCCTCCAAAATAATAACTCATGCCGTCTTCACAGAGAATGTTCACAGGCTGACGACATCGCCCCCCCTGATCTATACTCCGTGAGAAGAGTATATATACCAACAGCACGTCTCCGAAAGGAAACACCTCAGATAGAAAAACAGCTCAACTCGAACTGTAGCAGCCCCCCTGCAAGATTCTCTCCACGGGAGTATGCAAAGCGAACCGCCTCCGTACGCAACGGTTTTGTGAGACAACCAGCATGCTCATCTGCTGAGAGTACGTGGACAATCTCAACCACTCCGTTGGCCACACCCCGCTTCCGCAGAAGAAAACGTAGGGCATGTCTGCGTCCGAGAGATGAATGATACACTATCAGGACATATCACAAACCACTAAAAACAGACCCCGGTCAGTAGCCTCGTGTGAATCGTCCGCATCCACGTATGATTAAAACTGGGTCGCACTACCCAAACGACTTTGAAATATGATACCGTAACTGCTCGACAGGTGAATGAACATTGAGACAACCAAGACGAAATACCAACACGTCGATTGCGCGATTAATTTTTCCGTATGCCGGCAGTAGGATTCGCCAATCAATGATAGCCACGTCTATACCGCATTAAATGTCCGACCACAACTATTCCACCTGCCCCACCTTTCAACCTACACGTTCGCGGTACCGCCAGCCACCCTCGAGGTCGTTCGCGTTAAATCCGTTATTGACTAGTTGGCGAGCGGGTTACTCTATTATACCTGGTACACATTTTCCGTTAAAATAGGTCACATTTACCCTGGCTGCCCCGGGTTCACTCAGATTTTTCTGCGAGCCCTTATGAAAGGGATGTGTTGAATCAAGCAAACAATCAACCAAACGTCAAGATCCAGCGCCGATTATCGCGCATGGCTTCCGAGAGGTTCACGCATTCGTAGGTTGCAACGTGCACCAGGTATTCCTCCCTACACACCCTCGTTCCGGGGGACAAATCATTCCACTATTAACAGCTCCCTGCTACCTGTAACCCATACCTCATTCCTAACGCAAACACGAAACTCCACAGGTGGACTAAGAATGGACTGCATCCGTCGTCGTCGTGTGCCCTAGCACGATATATTTCCCCGCTGTTCGGCACACGGCAACAACTATCTCTCCTGCTCTGCGCACGACAACGAATGTTACTCATGACCTCGCTCGTGCCGGTTGGCATAACAGCAACAATACAGTGCCAAGGACGGAGCCGTATCTAGCAGGACATTGCCTATATGAACATTTCGTGTCCGACAAAGAACAGATTGTTCACAGGCTTGTGGCGGCTCTGGAGGTGGATACCACCCCTACTCCCACGGTTCGACGCCAAATCGTTCCAGCAGCGCAGGGGGCAACCACGTACGTAGCACGATAGCCGCCTCCGCGACCACTTCCATGCTAACCTCATCCTCAAATCGCCGGGGACCTGTCTCAATCCTGGCCCGTTCGCCTGGGCGGACGTCGATCGCCTTGTGGTAAAAGCCGAAGTGGTTGGCATCTGCTGCCTTTGCGGTGGCCTCGACAACATGATACGGAAGCTGCAGACCTATGGAGTCAAACCAATGGTAGTGCCACCCCAAGGGATCGGCCATCGCGTCTGTGTACCATACTTTCACCGACTGGTGGGGGATGATTTCAGTGAAGAGGACGTAGCGAACCGCAACCCACTGGCAAAAAATGGGCAACTCTCTCGCTACGAATTCTTTCAAAGTTCCCAGATCGAGGTGGCCATGAACCTGAAGGTGAAAGTATGCGCTCACCACCGCAGGCCTCGGGTCCCTAAAAATGGCCAACTGGAGCCAGTCATCGGCGATATCGCAACCACCCGCGTGCATGCATTGCCGCAGATCGTCATAGTTTGCTACGCGCCTCCCATCCTCGAAGTCGCATGCGAACATGCCGGGATCCGCTGTGAAGTGCACCGGTGCCAATTGGATCCCAAATTTGTAACTGTAGGCGCAACTAAACTCCACAGGAAGCGTACGCTTGTCGCTTCTTGAAAGGACGATTGTCACTCTGAAGAGCAAGGGCAACGGAAGAAACAGAGGACACGCAGGTAAGGGGCTCAACATAAAGGCGTAAAGTAAGAACACGGCATATAGAACGATCGGCGCATACGCCGAACGTATGCCGAAAGCGGGAGAGCGGGAGTTTGAAAACCATTCGATTGTAATCGACAAACAGTGGAACTGCTGTACCTTCTGTGCGATAAACCTGTACATAATACCCAGGGGGCGAAGGAGAAAACCTGTGACCACGACTTGTCCAGAAGACAGACACCAATCGTAAGATCAAAAACCCACAACCTGTTGCAATGGTGTGATTCTAATGCCGGAACATTCAAACGGGTCGTTTCTGCAACCCTCTTGTCGAGAACGTTGTGGTTTACGCTATATTTTTCAGATGCTGTACCGGTATCAAAGATGAAAGATGATGTACTGCTCACAGCCCCTAGTGGGCGGTTCGATTACATAGGCACTACCAGGTATAACATGATAGGGAACAACCTACCCTACACTTTATTTGCCCTCATACTGCTCGGCGACCACGTAGGCAACCACGAAAAAAGCAACAGGACAGTAGCGCAAAGCACCGACAAACAGCTAGCATGGCAAGACAACAGCACATATCTCCTGTAACGAGCCAGCAGACCGAACGTCCGAGACATTCTCGGGCTTTACAGCGGCAGCAAAGACCGCTCAGCGTGTTACCCTCTCGGCCATGATACTGGGGGTTGGTTTTTGGCATACGTTTAAGCTCTACCCAGCGCGGCAATGTCCGACACGCTACCGTATCCATGACGGGCCCTGAGACCTCGCGGAGGTGTGCTACTGTTTTGTCTGCCTGCTGGTCTGGTGCCCACGTGTTGTTGGGTGTATACTCGTTTGTCCATATGTTCGTCCCGTGTTGTCGGGTGTAGAATAGCTTGTGAATGCGTCCGTCCGTCCGTAGAGCACTAGAGATATTTATAATGTTTCGCCGCTGTTGGCTTCCGGTGCATCCTACACGTGATCGAAGAAATCACTGGACGCGTGTCACGATAGTGGTAGCACTTTTTGTCTTTTTTGTTTCTGAATGACAATCACGGAGCTCCTTAACCCAAACTCGTCGGAATGTCGTTCTTGATTTTCAATCTGATCGTTTTCTGTACCTAGGGCCATGGGTTTGTTCATCGGGTTGCACTTTCGGTTTACTCAAGATTTGTTTGTGGGTGAGGTTCAGAGCTCCTCGAGTGAGGAGCCCTCAGAAAAATAATGATATCATTCACCTCTATCGCAGCATGTGTCAGTGACAAAAAACGAAGGGATTACTTTGTTTTCCGTTTATGATTATTTGCTCTTTTGCTTGAGCTCTATCGTCCTTAACATCAAAGATGGCCGCACAGGTGGCCGGAACCCCCCCCATTGTCCAATGTGCGTGCAAAAATATCCTTGTGGGGGCGTTGTGCAATGTCGAAAAACCCACAAGGAGACTACAACCCCCGAAATAGGCACATTGTGGGTTTTATTACATTGCACAACGCCTCCACAAGGATATGTTTGCGCGCACATTGGACAATGGGGGGGTTCCTGCCACCTGTGCGATAATGCGGCAGCACACGCCCATATACAAGGAAGAATGCGTTTTTGCCCTGGTATGATATTACCGCTGAGGTAGCATCTCGTTTATGCCCTCAACCTTCACCCACGACACTACAATGTATATATCGGCGACAACCAAGGAACGGTATACCTGTACACCCTACGCCCTAAGCGAGGGAGAGCGTGGACACGAGAGAATCAAAGAGTGTGCAGCAGTAGCGGCGAATCTCGGCCGCAACAACTGTGCACGACGTGCGGTGGGTATGTGACGAGTCGATGTGGCGGCCTGGGTACGAAATGGGGTCCTGTTAGGGTTCTGCTTCGGGGTGGGGCGGGCCGGCTGTAACTCTGTTATTTTGCGGTCCTTTCAAACAACACATTGCTGTACAACCGTAAACTCTGCGCCTGGCGTGGCTTTCGTGCGTTTCCCACCTACTGGTGTGAATTTCATATCGCACTCTATTTTAGCGGGGTCGGCGAGAGTAGCCAAATGCGTTTTATAGGAAAGTGAAACAGAGTGGGGTAAATAGCATTCATTCCATGACATTTTGGTAAAAAAAACGCTCGTTCTGTGGACCATCTGCGAGTTTTATCTGGGCCGTACGAGTACATGGGTTTGGTTTGTGATCTCAGAGCGACCAGGCGCAGCTGCTCTTGGCCGTTTCCTTTCTGTTGAGTGATATTAAACCTGCTTGCGCTATGAAAGGCCATCTCTAGTGTGATCAGAGCCGGAAAACACCACGGCATCATCAACAACTGTTGCCACAGGCTTTACTGTAGGTCTCACCTGTCAATCGTGTCGCAGGTGCACTTTGAATCACTGCCGCCAAGTGCCGGCTCAAAGATCATTGTACGATTGGCCCTCCGACCGATGTCTTGCCCACTTTTAGGTTCTTCCGTAAAGTAAAGCTGACAGCTTTGCTCACCTGGCCACGGAATATGATTGCGTGCGATGACGCGTTTGCAGTGGACGTATTTCAAGCATCAGTGAGCGTTCATTGACATCTACAATGCAGGCGCGGTAGAGCTTCCCCAGGCAAAATGGCGTGTTGAATACCAGGTAACAGGTTTCCCATACTGGACCCATACTGCGTGTTGTAGTGTACTTCTCTGCAGCAGCTGATACCGCCGTGGGCGCCTTTCAGAATCGAATGGTAACGGTTGCACAAACACACACAAACAACCATATCGAACTGTTAACGACAGTACATATAAACCTAATCTCATCAGCAGTATTGTGCTTCTTGCTCTATTTTTGTGTTCTTTGTCGGCGCTCCGCAATCGGTCGTTAGTAAAAGCACCCCTGGGCAGTACTGTTGTCGCCCTTTGGCTTCGGTTTGCGTGCAAACTTGACCATTACGGGCATGCGCGGATCTGCAGGCGGGCACCAGCGTCTCGCCGCGGCGAAGCCCTGCTGAGATCAATATATGGTACTTCAAGGGTTGTCTCACCAAATAGCTGTTGCAGATAGTGGCACGTCCACAAGAGCGTCCCCGATGCCCATTCATACATGACGGCCGTGCCACTCTTGGGTTCTCCACGTTCCTGCACCTTGATGGTTTGAGTCAGCTTTCCACTTTTCCCGGCAGGCTCGAGCTTGGAGAAGAGGAGCTCACACGGTGGACACCCCGTATTGGCACGATCCTCATCCGCAAGTGACATATGAAAATTCGGCAACAAGCCCTCGTTGACTGCGAGGCATAAAACCGACGACGCGATCGTCACCATCAGCTGTAGTATGAACGGCCTCATCTTCCTGATTCTTATTTCCGGGCTTCTGCGTGTTTCCTCGGGGAAATCCTGAGTTACGGTTGGGAGTGATGTGGGCGAAGTTGGGGCAGCGCCAATGACGTAGCAGAATAGATACCAAACCATGACCATTACCCCGGAGACTGCAATGTTGTTGGGCGTTTAACTGGAAGCAACACCATTTGGTACTGTACCCACGGGTGTTTGAGACAAATCTTTGAGCTTACAGTTGTCGATATTCAATAGCAGGTTATACTTGAGTTAACAACCATTTTTTCAGCTGAACAAATCACGCGACAGTGGGAATGCCATCAAACGATGAGGGAGTGAAAGGCGGACCCCTCCCCACCCTCGGAGATTTATGATATTTGCATCGTACTTGTACATCCAGTTATGCTTGCTGTTGTGCAGCCTTCAAAAAGCACAAAATTGACAATATGGGCCCGAGGCACGTTGCACCTAGCCCGACGGACAAGGGGTGCGTTCGTATTCCCTTCGCGGTAAGCGCCATCTCCTCGCCCGCCAGCTTTATTCTGCTGCTTTGGAGTAGGATGACTTATAGCCGTCGTCGTCCAGCTTTACCTGAGGTTTATGGGATGCATCCTGTGGGCATACCGATATGACATCGTTTCACAGGGCAGCAGCACCGACCAGGGCTGCCGTCTAGCATTCCATCCGCGGGAGTCGCCTCGGGTACCACCCGTGACCCATTCATACACACCTGGGCTGGGAGTCCTGGGCGGCGTTAGTGGACCTCATCTGCTGGGTGGTTTCGAGCGAAACTCGACACAATGTGTAAGAAAAATCTCAAGACAGCCTCAGAGAGGCCCGTGCCACGGAAGGGGCAGAGGTCTCGACACTCACAACAGACTATGCAGTTTCCTTCAGGTTGTAGCCTACTGCTGCGCATCGAAGACGATTGTCGGGAGGGGTCATCCTGCATCCTTCGGCCTGGCTCAAGAAAACAAATGAATCGGCTTGTTCAGCGCTGAGCGGGCTACGGCTAACTCCGAACGCGATGTCGTTGCTTTTGAGGAACTCGAAATTTTACGGTTGGTTAGGGTTTAGGCCATTGTGTACTGTAGTTGTTGTCGGAAATGCCGTCTCCTAAATCCTGCGAACTGCAAGGCGACGACGACTGACTACTGCAGTACCACAGCAGAAACGAGAGCTCTTTAACGGTGAGGGTAGGCGAACCGCCATCCCCGTGTCAGCGCAACACATGTTATAAATATTTGAAGTTGGCTGTTATCATCTCCTGCGTCATCTACACTCGTACAACCGTGTATCGTGTGGTAGATGATATTTTTTCGTGCTCGTACACGTACATTTTAGTGCTTGGTATGATACGCATTCCGAAGCGTTAGCGTTTCCCACGACTACTTTATATGGTATCATACCAACGCATTACGCAGTGAACTGCGGTATGAATAGTGTTACAGGCACCAGGAACTTTGGAGGGAAATGTTGACGGCAAAAGATGACGACTATCAATACATAATATTGTAGTGTTGTAAGTCTTCGATTCGGACGCAGCATCATCCTATAGAAGACTGACTCTGCTCGCAGCATGATCATATGCACTATCTATGGTCCTTTCAAGGGACCCAGTTACCGGTATATCAAACCCACCTACTGCTGTATATCTTCAGCAGGATTTGTCGCACGCATCTCAATAAGTTTTACACTTCGTACCATCCAAACCGTGTGTGCACGCACCCGTCTGCCCGCGAATTACACATATTTTCGTACCGTATAAAAGCCCAAATAAATGCCCGCGTCTGTTTTGTGGAATAGAGGAAATAGACCCTGAATTTTCGCACACGTGTTATATGTGCCCTTGCCAAAAATCGTAAGACCGGGGTGTTTCGTTGATATTCTTCCACGTTATATTTGGTGTCCCTCAAGACCCTACTGACCAAATATCTGACAGAAGCAGAACAACAAACATCCACCTCGTTCTTCGATTTTCCGACAAGGGTTCATGCACTGATAGCGCCGGCTGGTCGACTGGCTGATATTTTTTCCATACACCCCTCGGCTGGCGAGCTCACGTATGTATTCACTTACTACGTGTTTTACGTGGTTGCCTTTTGTATTGTTTGGTTGTTTGGTTGTTTTTCGGGCGCTTATCGCTTTGTTTGTTCTTTCGTAGCGCTGCGTGGTTTGCCTTTACCTCGCTACAACCCCTCTCCGGGCGAGTCTAGGTATCTTGTTACGTGCGTACGCGTTATCTTCCTGCTCCGGTTTATGTTCTCTCGTTTTTCTTTCTGTCCTTCATTTACTTATTTATTTATTTTCTTCCTCGGATTTGTACATTATTTGGTTTCCCTTGATGACACGCGGTATAATCGGTTTCAGTCACGTCTATTGAAACGTCTATTGAAACGTATGTACCAGCACGGGCGTGATGCGTACCTACGCTGACTTCCAATCTCACTTCAACGTTTTTTGTTTTTGGCGGATGTACGACTTGCTTCAGCTACAGTACGCGACAAATGTTAAGAAACTTGTAGTTAAGAAACTCAGGATGAGATTTTTGGAAATTTGAGAAATTACAGGTAAGAATATGTGCTCAATATGAGAAAGAAATAAAAATTAGAAATCGGGAGGTGCAACGGGGTCGACAGGTAAGAATCAGCCTCACTGCACTGCACCCCAGAAAAATAAGTAACTGATGAGAGCAGTGAGGAGGAAAAAGACGGGCAAGGAGCTGATGGGGAAACTGATGGGGATGACCGCGGGGGGGGGGGGGGGTG
>JAYJMJ010000419.1:36013-48030 GCA_036873875.1 Laminaria ephemera | reverse complement strand
CCGCCCCTCCCGCTCCACACCCCCCTCCTTTCACAACAACCCATTGATGCCGAAGATAAGCTACTCTCCGGGGAAAGCGCCTTTAGAGACGAAACCACCGGTGGTGGAACACAGGCTCCGTCACGTGAAGTACAAGCCCGAGAGTTAGGGGGCGTGGCGATGCGGCTTAGTAAGCGCAAAGAGGTATTGACTCGAGCAGGCCTTCTAGCATGATAATTGTACACACGCGAATACCTGTGTTCATAGTTGGAGTAGCGCACTGCTCATCGAACGGCAGCAGAGCGCCTCGCGTTTGGTTGAACTATCGCCCTTGACAATGCAATGCGTGCTTGGTCTGTTCCAGGTGTGGGCCATTATTGGGGCACAGTTCTGCCAATCGGTTGGAATGTACGGACTGCTGAGTTGGCTGCCCACGTACCTCCACGATGTCAGAGGGTTGGCAGCGGACTCGCCGGAGCTGGGAACGCTCGCCGCAGCGCCGTACGCCATACAGGTGCATACAAAAACGGAGCGCCCGCAAGTAAACAATCAACTGACCCTCGACACAGATTTACAGTGGTGGCAGCCCCGTTCGTTTACCCCTTTGAGAACTAAAAGAAAAAAAACTTTGTCCGACAAATGTGGAGCTGTGCTCTGGCTCATTGCTCCCGTGCCTCGTACCTGCAATCGATGGACCGACTTTCGGAGGAGTACAAACGCGGCTCGAGACATGTATTTTCTTCTCTGCAAACCGTTCTGCACACGATATCACTCATCCCTGCCTGGGTATGTAGACACGCGACAGCCATGTACGCGTCCTGCAGATGAATCGTTTTAATCCACCAGCTATATACGAGGCTTGTACGCTAAATGAATCGTTCAACCCATTCGACAAATGCCGCAAGTGCCGCCTTGTGAGATCCTGGAAAATGACCTGCTGTGATACTGCTATCAGTAGTCGAGAGAAGCAAGCTGGCGAATTCAGCCACTGTGGTTGCATTCCTTTGTGTGATTTCCTGCTCGCGCAGGCGTTGGCAGGAACCTGGTCAGGTGTAACCGCCGACAAATTGATCTTAGAACAGGGCTGGCGTGTCAAGACTGTCCGACAGATCATGCAAACGGCGGGCATGCTGGGGCCGGCGATCTGTCTGTGCGCTGCCGTGTTCGAAGCGCAAGCTGACATATCGTAAGTACTGTATTACATGTCGCTCAAATTGGGAAGACGTTCGGGAATGATGGGGCGGGGGCGAAGCACAGTCTTAACGTAGGGTGGAAGGCGTGAAATCCTTTATGAAATTTTAAAGGCTCGATCAAATTTTACCATGTCGCGGGGGGTGGAGCTGTAAACTTCTTGCCCTGCTATGTCGGTTTGCGCGACACCCATGAAGTGTTTCCGCCACTGTTTCCTACGCCAGTCATTCATTCTTAATGGTCTCTTTTCACCGGTTTTCCTCCTCTGTAGGGTGGCTTGGATTATTGTTGGCTCTGGCATCAGCGCGGTCACTCTTGGGGGAGTCTCCACAAACCACCTAGGTGAGCTGAGCTTAAACTCAATAATTTTAGGGTACAACCGGAGAGCACGCAGGAAGCCAGCGAGAACGGTGGTTCGGTACCAGGTGTGTTGGTACTGACGGCGGTTGCCCTCCACCATCTTATGCCGCAGTTGATGCATCGGGTTCGCTGATTTCAGCGCAGAACTCAGCGAATATGGCAACATGGCGGCGATGTCTGGCATGCAGCATCGCTTTAGTTTTAGTCGGTATGTGGTTTTTAGCGCGGGCATGCCAGGAATGAGCGTTGCGTCGCAATTTTCCGTGAGAAAAAAACACGCAGCTAACCCTGCCCGCGTTCCATTTGATGCTTTTTTAAATTGTTTCAGACATTTCTCCCCGGAATGCCGGACTTGTGTTCGGCGCTGGAAACACCGCTGCTACCATCGCCGGGCTGGTAACGTGAGTGTGTTGTGTCCTCATGAGGTGTATGTGTGTGTCTTCACAGGCCTTCCGCCCCAGTCCCACAGCTCCGTTGTGTACCGCGCATGTTTAGAGTGGGGCAGTCTCGTTTTTTCCCACACGATGCGGAGAGGAAGCGAGAAAGCAATCCTTGCTTAGTGTGCTACGATATGGGCAGCACTCTTTGGCCGCTTTGTTCTTACTGTCGGAGCTCCTCAACCCAAGAACCACTCAACATCGCTGGAATGATTTATGTTTTGCAATATTATTCGTTTTGTGCCTAGGCCATGGGAGTGTTCATCGGGTTGCACTCTCAATTTTCTCAAAGTCAATGTTTGGATGAGGTACTGTAGAGAGCTTCTCAAGTGAGAAGCCTCAGAAACATGAGGTGTTACCCCTATAGCGTATTTCGACCCCCGGCAAAGGAATTGGTCGCAAAAGTAGATATCTGCCACCGGACCTGTCGTTTTCGCACATTGAACCATCCTGCTACAATACCTCCGCCAGCATGAATCTACTAATTGCTGCCGACCTAGTGGTGCCCTCCACTGGATGATGACGCTCGCAGGGTGCCTTTCTGCGGATGGCTGGTGGAGACGTATGACTCTTGGGACGGGGTGTTCCTACTCTTCGCGACCAGCTACGTTCTCGGAGCGCTCCTGTTTGTTGCATGGGTGGGAGACGAGGAGGTCGGCTGACGATTGGGATTCGATCGACACGAATATTGAAGATGACTTCAATACGAGAATCATGAGGGAAACAAACGGCGACAGCATCTAGAAATTACAGTGCCACTATACACCAAAGATTTACATCGCTTCTCGCTGTCATCAGGCACGTGCGAAGAGGAGCGTCGCACTTTATCGCCGGACATTTTCTGACCGGCGGGGCTCCTCAACTGACGAACTACGCAGTGTTATATCGTTACAATCCAATTTATGTTTTACACTGTGATTCGTTCCATACGTAGGCTATGGAATTGCTCGTCGGGTTAGGCATACATTTTTCCTCAAGAACAGGTTTTTGGGTAAGGTTTAGAGCTCCCCAAGTTCAGAGCCTCATAAGATATATTTGCACCCGCTACCGTAGTATGCGTCATCAGCGGGAGTGAATCGCCTGAGAACGTCCGGCCTTGTGTGTGTGTGGGGGGGCGTGGGCTCCACCGTCGTGTAGCTACTGCAACATCATTAAAATCTAGGACGCCTTTTGCCTTTGGAGAGGAAAACATCAGGAACTTAATTTTTTTCTTCCGCCGACGTGTCGACTGTGTTGGGCCTTCCCCCTTTTCGTAGCTTGATAATAGAGAGGTTCACCCCTACAAGGCGCGACGTGGTGCGGCCGTACTGTACGGCTACTGTTTGTAACTCGAGTTCTTCCCGTTAGGTTTCAACTCTGTTAGCGATTGATTAATTTGTCGGACGAAGGATATAACGTGCAAACGATGATAAGGACGCTTTTATTTGCGATCGCCCAGCCTTGGCAAGGTCATGCTCGTGCTTCGAACTACGAGATGTTCGTGGTGGACATTGCACACGGCGAGGAGCTGTGTGTACACGAAGTGCAGTGGGTGGGTGATACCATAGATTGTGTTGCGAACGTGCGCGTTGCGTGCTTCATGCATAATGGAGGTCACTCTCGTGTCAATGAAGCCCATATGAGATACCACCCCAAGAAGTCCTTGTATTACTATTTTCCAGCCGCGAGCAAAGTAGCTCACCCGTGGTAGATGGCACACCTGAGTGATACCGCCAATCTCAGCACGCCCACACGCTCACCGACTACGTGCAAAGACCTAAGTCATCCTGTTTCTTCGGGCCAGTCAGCACCCCTCTGCCTTATAGTGGTCTAAACTGGGGCCAACGGAAGCAGTGGGATGGGCAACAGGAGGAGTGCGCTCCAAGGGGAAAAGGAATCGGGTTCCTATCCAAAAACGTCTTCTTCCCCCGGGTTAGGTTCATTATTCCCAGGGCTTTTCACGGGTCGGGTCACTTCTCGCGAGTCGGGTCGGGTCGGGTCGGTTCAGGGTGATCCGACCCGACCCGTGGGATTTGATATCTTCCTGACCGACCTGACAAGACTTGTGAGATTTCGTACACTTCCTGACTTGACCCGACTCGACCCGCGAGATGTTGAAAGCATCCTGGCCCGACCCGCGGGTCGGGTCAATACCCGTGAAAACCCCTGATTATTCCTTCTCCCGCTCAAGACGCCGCGCAATAAACGCAACCCCTACATGGGTCTAACCACACCATCGAAACAGCAGCGCCAGTCGTCCCCTCAACACTACTGCCGACGGCGTGCGTAAACTGGTGTAACTTTCTCATGCTCAACAACGCGTGCGTTTCTGACAGAAAAAAACCATACATCGGGAATCATGTCCTTTTCCACCATACCAAAATGTCATTTCTTCGACCACTCTTCAAGCTTGACCCCAGCGCATTTCGATTCCAGCCAACAAGTGCGTGGTCACAAGACAATGGTGCTGGGTATATAAGCACTCCAGTACCGAACCATCAACGGGGCGGGGTCGGAAAAGTCCCTGACAGCCCACTACCAGCGTGAATGTCCTGTTTCTGGCAATTTATCACCTGTACGTCTTTCGTCAACCGCCACTACAAAAAACCAATTATGTAAAGAACAAGCATGATGACTGAACGAGTCGGTTCTAAACCCCCTAGTACCGAACTATCAACGGGGCGGGGCGGAAAGTTCCCTATGACAGCCCACTACCAGCGTGAATGTCCTGTCTTTTGCAGTATATCACCTCTACTTCTTTCGTCGACGGCCACAACAAAACACCAAGTCTCTAAAGGACAATCATGGTGACTGAAACATGTCGGCGTGTAATTCAGGATTCCCCACGACAACCCACTAACTCCGTGACTAACCCTACCGCTCCTTCCGCTTCTATCTCTCACCGCGTCCTACCGGTAACCATCATCGCCCCCGCCCTCCGTTAACTGCGTCATCAATTATGCATCGTTGGTTGACCAAAGCGTAGATCGAGGCTCCCAGCCTAACTTCCTGTAATCCTTGACGCCATCCCTTCCTTTCTCAAGCGGGTTGGATATGGTGCCATCGCACTCTTCCCAATGAAAGGAGCCGAATCCGCAACGCTAAAACATGCTGTACCCAGACCATTCATGCTGAACCTTGGGTCTACACTGTATTTACTCACGTTGACAAAATTGTTGGTAAAATCTTACTCCTTTCTGCATGAATAACGTGTAACAAAGCCCAGGGACAAAATAAAAGTCGCGCACGTTCGCAATACTGGATACAACTACTTCGTACCAGGTACACAATAAACCCTCAACCAAATAATACACAAAACATAAACAAAACGAGCAAACTTTACCTCAAGCATTCGCACATCTACACATCCTGCTGATGGGTGGCATCACCAGCGCAACGATGTATTCTGTACCTCTACTATTAAGGCTGTGTAAGGCTTTACTCCAATCTTCCTTTGAACTTATCACCAGACCAATCACACACCTGCCGCAGAAAATAACACGACACCCTGTTTCGATCAACCCCATTTCTTTAGAATGCGCACGAGTCTAAAACAGCCCCACCAGCGCTAGCTCCAAGGTTAATTCCGTGCGGAGAGACCGTGAATAATTCCGTCGGTTCAAAATGAAAATCAGATTCACTCCTTCTCCGAGCCTGTTAAATCTTTCTCTCCATTGCATATCCTTCGAAAAATCACGCTCTCTGCGACGTTGGGGAGGGTTTACACTGGCATGGCACGAGAGCCGCGGTGGCGGCCGTTGTTGCTCGTTCCCTACCACGATTACTACCACGATGCCATCACCGGTGGCATGGTACGGGAGCCGCGGTGGCGGCCGCAGCTTTTCGTTCCCTACCATGATGCCAGCACCCGGGACTTCCCTCCCCAGTCAACTGGCCGGGGCTCCAACAAACGTAGTCTCGGACAACCTATACCCCCAATGGTAGTGAACCATTGACATACTCCAACTCCGAGGTCGCCTCGATTCTACCACTGTGGTTTGCGCCATACATTACCCTGGCCTTACCCTGGCCTTGTTGTCTCTGTCGGTTTACGTGCACTCTTCAATCGATAGCATCCCAATGCCGCTGTACATCCTATGCAGGCGTGCGAATCGCTTGATGGCTCTGCACCTGGAGTCGCCTTTAACGGCAACGGTCTCCAGCCATACCGATAGCCGAATCTCGTAAAAATAGCACTACAACTTCAACAGCCACGCTATTACCAGAGACTCGTGTCGGGGGATTGACTAATACGCGTCTGCTGTTGCAATATGAATAGCAACTAACTGCTTTGCCGGGTAAACTGTGAATCAAGATGCCTTCGACGTCCAGGAACACCCTTGACAAAACGATTCAGCGAGGCAATGGGAAAACTGTCTTTGGCGCATGAAGACCGCGCACAATCTGTGACAGCGGATCGCATAAACGCAGACGCAACCTGTGTATCAACTTCAGGGGGGACAGGGCAACCAAACACTTTAGAATGCTCCGTTCCGTCCACCTTCGAAAGAAAAGAGGGTGGGTGGGGGGGAGAAAACTACAGCAATAGTCCTACGCTCTAGGTCTATCAACAGCAACAAGCAGTGTCGTGCCGTCCACTCGTGTACCTCTGCTATACTCGTGCAGCTGTGCACGTGAAGCTGGTGACCAAACGAATGAACACTGTCCTTCCCCTGCTTCTCCTGTAACTCGTTAGCACTCAGCACTACGTCGGCAGAGTACCATGAATAATTCCGTCGGTTCAACATGAAAATTAGATTCATTCCTTCTCCGAGCCTGTTAAATCTTTCTCTCCATAGCATATCCTTCGAAAAATTACGTTCTCTGCGACGTTGGGGAGGGTTTCCACTGGCATGGCACGAGAGCCGCGGTGGCGGCCGCTGCTGCTCGTCCCCTACCACGATTACTACCACGATGCCAGCACCTGTGGCATGGTACGAGAGCCGCGGTGGCGGCCGCTGCTTCTCGTCCCCTACCATGATGCCAGCACTCGGGACTTCCCTCCCCAGCCAACTGGCCGGGGCTCCAACAAACGTAGTCTCGGACGACCTGAACCTCCACTGGTAGTAAACCATTGAATACTCCAACTCCAAGGTGGCCTCGATACTACTCCTATGTTTGGTCCCATACAGTACACTGGCCTGGCTGATGTACGTGCACTACACCCGCGTCCTCTGAATTGTTGCAGGTGTACACCTTGAGTGACTATGAACAGTTCCTCCCACCCTTTCTCTGCATTGCATTACCCTATGCGGCACCTCCCCCCATAACTGCGGAATGAATGGAGGGCGACTCTGTCGGGAAACTTTCCTGCCTTCTTCTTTGCCATTGGCGAGAAGTGCTCCGGGGGCTTCGGTGTATCCCCACAACCCTCACGTCATATAGCCATACCGATACGACCACAGGGGGGGGGTTCTGTCATTGTCAGATAAATCGACAGGAACTCCACCATGAGTACGACGGCACCGCCGCCCAAGCCTATCCTCGAAAGCGCCCAAGGCGTCGGTGGCGTATGTGTGCGACAATCGACCCCTGTTGGGCCTCATCACCCTTTTTTGTCTCGAAATCAGATCTCGATGCTAATAATAGTAGCATAGTACCGCTGCAACGAGCTCAACTACCGCTCTCCCACGGAAAAAAAAGCTACAGCCCCGCTTGTCAACACTGATTGTGGCGCGGAGCTTGAACAAGGAGGCGAATATATAGTCCAATCTCACCACAAAAAAAAACTAATTATCCAACACGAGAAAAACGTTCAGCACTCGGCCGCCCGGGCATTTGGCACTTGGCACGTGCCCCGTAGTATCCACGAGTATAAAACCACAACACTAGTTTTACTAGGTCTATCAACTGCAGCAAGCAGTGTCGTGCCGTCCGCTCGTGTACCTCTGCCGTGCTCATGCAATTCTGCACGTGAAGCTGGTGACAAACGAGTGAGCAGTACTGTCCTTCCTCTTCTTCTCCTGCAACTCAGCACTCAGCATTACGTCGGTAGAGAGCATGAACAATTCCGTCGGTACAAAATGAAAAACAGATTCACTCCGTCTCTGAGCCTGTCAAATCGTTCTCCTCTCATGTATCCTTCGAAAAGTCACGTTCTCTGCGACTATGGGGAGGGTTTACACTGGCATGGTACGAGAGCCGCGGTGGCGGCCGCTGCTGCTCGTCCCCTACCATGGTCCCAGCACCCGTGGCATGGTACGAGAGCCGCGGTGGCGGCCGCTGCTCCTCGCACCCTACCATGACGCCAGCACCCGGGACTTCCCTCCCCAGCCAACTCACTGGGGCTCCAACAAACGTAGTCTCGGACTACCTATACCCCCAATGGCAGTAACCCATTGACATGATCCAACTCCGAGGTCGCCTCGATACCCCAACTATGTTTGGTCCCATACAGTACACTTGTACCTCTGCTATACTCGTGCAGCTGTGAACGTGAAGCTGGTGACGAACGAATGAGCAGTACTGTCCTTCCTCTGTTTCAGCTGTCACTCAGCACTCAGCACTACCAGGTACGTCGGTAGACAGTAGAGAGCATGAACAATTCTGTCGGTACAAAACGAAAATCAGATTCACTCCGTCTCCGAGCCTGTTAAATCTTTCTCCTCTCATGTATCCTTCGAAAAGTCACGTTCTCTGCGACTATGGGGAGGGTTTACACTGGCATGGCACGAGAGCCGCGGTGGCGGCCGCTGCTTCTCGTCCCCTACCGTAATGCTAGCACCCGTGGCATGGTACGAGAGCCGCGGTGGCGGCCGCTGCTCCTCGCCCCCTACCGTACTGCCAGCACCCGTGGCATGGTACGAGAGCCGCGGTGGCGGCCGCTGCTCCTTGCCCCCTACCGTACTGCCAGCACCCGTGGCATGGTACGAGAGCCGCGGTGGCGGCCGCTGCTTCTCGTCCCCTACCGGAATGCCAGCACCCGTGGCATGGTACGAGAGCCGCGGTGGCGGCCGCTGCTCCTCGCCCCCTACCATGATGCCAGCACCCGGGAATTCCCTCCCCTGCCAACCGACAACAAACGTAGTCTCGGACGACCGAGACCCGCAACGGTAGTGAACCGTTGACATCCTCCAACTCCGAGGTCGCCTCAATACTACTACTACGAAGTACTACTACTGCTACTACTATTACTATGTTTGGATCCATACAGTACACTGGCTAGCCTGTCCCTGCTGATTATCACTCGCGTCCGTCAAGCGAAAATCAGATCCGCTCATTCTTCGAGATTGTGAATGTTACTCTTTTGGAGAACAACACACCAAAGTCTTACGAACGAACACAACAAACAATGCAGAACCTATCCTGACCTCAGCCGCAGGCAAAGAATCTCGGTCCGAAAACGCGAGGTGTCATTGCTTGCCAGCGAAAGGTGGTCGTGCTCCGGCCTATACAATAACAATCCGATAGAGACGCAGCGGGCAGGTCGGCTTTTGGTGAGGAGGTCACACGCTGTGCTGTGGATCAGCGAGGATCGTTCGGTATTCATGACCAGCTTCGTCTGTCCGAGAGCACAAGACACGGTACTTACACATGCAGTGGGGTGCCTGATTTAAGAGCGTCCATACCAAGAGAAGGCGGAAGCAAGAGCGGTCAAATCGGCTTGTCATGGCTTGTTATGCCAATTCTGTACCTAGATTGTGACGTCTACTGTAAAACCTGTGTGATACCCAATCTGAGATAAGAGCGGCTCAAGCGGAAACACTGGCCTGTTCGTAGGGGCTCTTAAATCGGGTACCCCCCTACTTGTAGAAGGTTTCCTTTTTTGTAGGTTTCTGTTTGTATTTTTTCTACTTTCTGGGAATGCTTTTTATGAGTTGTCGATGTTGAAGCTCATGCTGCACATTGTCGGATGGTAAAAGCGATAATAATACTTACACAATCGATGTGCAGCACGGCATGGGCAGGAGGGGGCACACCATCAACAAGTGCACAAAATCGTAACCGGCACATAATTCACGTTTCGATAACACTATCAATAGACAACACGGGGTGGAACCACATGATCACCATCCCCATACGGTACTCGAGTGCACCCCGACTTCAACACCTAACCTTACCTGAGCGCCGCAGCCATCGTCGCCGTCCTTCTTCCCCTTCCCCTGCTCATCCTCGTCTACTTTCCTGAGCTGATTGCCCCCGTCTTGCTTACCCGCCTCCTTCTTCTCGAAACCCCCCTTCTCTTCCCCGTCGGCGTCGGCAGCGTCATCGTCGTACCCATATTCTCGCTCGTAGCCATCGCCGTGCTGCCGCAGTGCTGAAAGGGGGTGCAAGCCGTCCAAAGCCTCCCTGTCCATCGTTTGTTTGTCCAGTTCCGCCAACCTCCTGGACTTGTCCTGCCTAGCAAGAAGTCTTGCCCTCATCGCGTCGATGTCAGCCCCGTCGGCTGTTCGACGCCTTCCGAAGACGCACTTCACACGCTGCTCGTTGGCCGACCGGGCCGATTTCTGCGGGGCAACGGGCAATACCAAAGGGGCAATAGGCGATCCCTTCGGGGGAATAGGCGGGGCAATCGCGCTATTTGCATCGACGTCGTCCCTCGCGCCCAACGTTGCCGCGTCTCCTCCCGAACAAGTCGCCCGTTGTTGGAAAGGTCGGACAGGCCCCACTATTGATACGTTTTGCACGGCAGGCGCTATCGCCGCATTCATCTCCGCCGTAGGGACGGGTCCGACTCTCGACACTTGTTTGAGGGACATTCCTTCAACTCCGTCACCGGCAACCGTGGACAACGCCCCACCTCCAAAACATAAACCACTCGGCTCGCGGGCGAGTGGCGCCCCAAAAGTTAAACCGCCCGACTCTTGGGCGGGCGGCACACGCCCTTTCCCCCTGCCTCCTCCATTTCCAGCATCCCCCACGGAGAATACCAGCCCTTTACCCCTACCCCCTCCATTCCCAGCAGCCCCCATGGAGAATACCGTCGGCATCGCTGCTTTAGGCCAAACAGCGGGTTCCTTCGCCGCCACTCCTACTGTGAAGGGTGCAGCTCCGGAAGTAGCGTCGGGAGCGCGAAAACTAAAACTGGATGGCGCGGACTCTTCTGTTGGACCGATAGGATCAGACACAGCCCTGACCCCGAAAGCGAACGCCCTCCGCGCGCCAGCATCACCGACCCCGCCTCCCGTACAAGACTCTGACCCTAGTACGCTCCCTTTCGCTGTTGTTGCAGCTCCTGCAGCTGCCTTGGTGGTTACCCTTGGCTCCTTCACGTTTCCTTCTTTCAAACCGCATCCCATCCCATCGCATCCCATGGATACCTTATTTCCCTCTGCCGTAGTGGCTCCTATTTGCTTAAGCTCCTCTTCCAGGTTCTTAATCCGCGTTTCCGCCGCCGCCACTACCGCCGCCACGCCATCCCCCAGCTCCAAAAGATGGGTCGCCTCTACTAGCGAACGCTTGACCATCTCCTCGGCCTCCTGCTCCTCAAGAGGGGTCGCCTCCCCTAGCGAGTGCTTGGCCATCGTCTCGGCCTCCTGATCGTTGAGAATTGTTGCCACCGACACTACCACCGCCGCCCCGACCGCCTGCGCCCTAACCAGAGTCGCATCCACGAGCGAACGCTTGACCATCTCCTCGGCCTTCTCTTCTGCCCCTGCAGTGTCTCTGTCATTCACAATACCTAACTCCTGCGAAAGACATTGGCGTCGGTGTGTTATGGCTGCGTTTCGTGAATAAAGGGCGCGGGCCTCGGCTACCGGGTCGGTAGCGGTGGCGGCAGCGGAAGATGAGAGTGAAGAAACGATCCGCGTCTCGATTTGCGTCAGCATACCCTGAAGAACGTACACAGACGCGGGGGAGGGGGGGGGGTCCAGGATTTGGAATACATATGGGGAAAGATGGGGTGTTACTTAGGGACGATTTTTCGTATACTGGTAGGGAACAGTTTCCTAAACGTACAAGGTTGTATGTGTGTGACAGGGGACACGATTTTGTGTTGGGAGAAAAAAACAGGAAGCGAGAGGTTGACGGGTCCAAGATAAGGAATACATACGGGAAAGTATGGCGTGTTAAGTTTGGAAGGATGTTTTGCATAGGGAACAATACTCTGAACGTACACGGGAGGGGGGG
>JAYJMJ010000418.1:1418374-1437094 GCA_036873875.1 Laminaria ephemera | reverse complement strand
CGCACAGCCTTGATGATGTCATCGCGGCCGATGCTGTCGCGGGACGCCAGGTTCCTTGCCTCCACCTCGTACTCGAGCGGCAGAGCATCAATACAGGTGGTGTACAGCATGTGGTCGTCGAGTGTCATACCAGCTGAGCGCATATCTGCGGCAAGATCATCTATCCTACCCATCTCTTGAGTGGATTGCTCCCCTGCGCTATCCTAAAGCTATTTAGGCGTCGGGAAAGTTCCGACTTGGTGCCAGCTTCCCTCGGCGAGACGCACCTGTGGACGCATGCTACGATAGAGATGTACCAGTTTTTTTCTGAGACTCCTCACTTGAGGAGCTCTGAACCTCACCCGCAAACTGATTTTGAGTTAGATGAAAGTGCAACCGGATGAACAAGTCCATGGCTTAGGCATACAAATAAATCAGATTAAAAAATAAAGAACGACACTCCGACGATTTTGGGTTAAGGAGTGCCGTCATTCAGAAACAAAAAGTCGAAAAAGTGCTACCTCTATCGTAGTCCGCGTCTGTGCAGTATGCTCTTGTCGCTGTCGGCGTTAAGAGCCATCGACAGGAAATTCCATGCCAACGTATGCTTGTGTACATGCTCGGGGCTAAACCCCTGGCAACAAGTACCTCGTTCTGGGTGTCTAGTTCTCCTACAGGCATGTACTGCGGAGGGTCCGACACAAAGGCACTCAAAACAGCCTATCGCTTTCGAGTGAAACTTTGCATCTTTTGTCCAGGGAATAAAGTCCTCTTTCTTCCCACCGAACGGCGGTCCAGGAGGGTGCTTACAGCCTATCATACGTGACGACGGTATACCAAAAACATCAAGTTCACCGCTGGGGTGTATACCCCTCTCTCCAGCCCGCCTCAGCTGGCCTCCAGCTCTCCCGAGCTGGTCTGGCTGATCCCTCACCGGACCAACCTCAACAGGAACAACAGCTCTTTCGCGCCCCGTCTCTCCGATAGTTCGCAACTCACCGTCACGGAACATCCTATATCTTGCTACTGCTGTGTCTCGTACCGCGGGCTCTCCCGCAGTAGAGTTGGCTTGTACAGCAGCAGGGGGTGCAGCCCGGTGCCCCCCCCCCCCAGCAGTGCTAACCTCAGCACCACCAGGTTTAAATGTAGCAGAGCCGCCCTCGGCCCCACTGGACTCAACCCGGTAGATGTCCCTCTTGAACTCGACCACCATGCCCCTCATCGCATCTATTACAGATGCTTGGCTAGCTCCGATCATCAGCTGGACTTCACGTCTCAGCTCAGCAATCTCCGGGTTGGCCTCCCCCGGAACCGAACCCAAATCCAACATCCTGCCTTCTCTGGTACCAGACCTATTGAACCACTAGTATGTTCGTAAGTTCCAAGGCCGGTTGGCCTGACCGCCCCGCGGTCAAATGAGATTATTTAGATTCGTTGTATCAGAGCGCAGAGCAAAGGAGAGGGAGCACAGAACAAGAGCTCGTAGAGCAGCTCGGTAGAGTGACTCTCCTCCCAAATCGTCAAATCAGGTTGCATAAATACGCCTCTGAGGTTTATGCAAACCCCTTTACAACATGAAGCTGACATTTGCTGTTCAGGTCGAACGAACACCCTCCCTACTGGGACCGAGGGGGCATCCACCGCGGCCCCTTCAGACGAGCCTATCGTCTCGGCTGTTCCGTCACCGGCCCCGCCGGCGACAGACGCCTGCTGTGAGCGCTCCTGCAAGAACGCGTTTAAATCAAAATCCCACGTCACGTCGAGGTTAAAACGCTCAGTGGTTTATTATTAATATCGTACAAAAGAAGTCCGGGGTTCAAATCCCACCAAGGTCGCTTTTCTCTTTTTTCTGGGAGAAAGGGGAATCAAGTGGAGAACCACTATTGTAAAAGAACACTCGACCAGAGGGTCGGAAGTGGAGTGAACCGCTACTGAGTCAGCACTGACTGAATAGCGCAGTGGTTTATTCTTTATATCGTACAAAAGAAGTCCGGGGTTCAAATCCAACCAAGGTCGCATTTTCCTTTTTGATTAGGGGCTTGATCAACCCCGGAGGATGTTATCGGTGGGAGGGCGACTTGAGCCCAACGGTACTTCGTTTGTTTGATATAGCATTCTGTAAGGTAAGCTCTAGGGTGGGGGGTACTGTTAGATGCTCCCTATCATGTACAAGAGGGTACCTAGGTTAGGCCCTTTCGATGTAAATTACGCGAATTTCGCACCACGCAGAACATACTTCGTACTTCGTATAAAAACATCAAATCGCGCATGGGATCAAAGCCAAACCGATTTATTGTCAGACCAATACAGGCTAAACGCTCACATCTACATCGGCGAGCTCTCTTTCTGCTTCCGCTGTCTCCGCCTCAGGAGCTCCTGGGCGGCAAAGGATGCCTGCGAATAGACGCGTCGATTCCGACGAGCAACTCTATTTTGTTTTTTTTTAAGAAGAGGCGGAGGCGAAGAGGGTGATGCCAAAGACGCGCTCCGTCCGGAAATTGAATCGAGCAAGAAGTTCAGCTTCAGTGGGATATGTATGCGATTTAATAGACCCTCGAAACAGGTCAGCCTTCTTACCGCTTTTATCTCCATGCCGCTCATATCTCAAATTGGGTATCAAATACCTGGTAGGTCTTACTATAAGCGTTGCAAGGCGTGACAAGCCGATTTGACCGCTCTTAAGTCCGTTTTCTCATAGTGTGGGACGCGTGCTACACTAGAGGTAGCACTTTTTGGATTTTTTGTTTCTGAGTGACGGCGCTCCTTAACCCAAAATTATCGGAATGTCGTTCTTGTTTTCCAATCTGAAATTTTTGTATACCTAGGCCATGGGTTTTGGTCATCGGGTTGAAACTTTCAGTTTGCTCAAAATAAGTTTTTGGGTGAGTTATAGAGCTCTTCAAAAGTGAGGAGCCTCAGAAAAAGAATGGTGCACCTTTACCGTACTATTAGTAGTATTAGTACTATTACTACTATTAGTAGCATGTGTCGGTGATATAGCAGTGGGTACCCCACTGTAGTTGATTTTAAGTCGGCAGCCGCCATTTTATTTCTTCCAAAAACAACTACTGATGATTACGACCACACCACATCACACCAAATGATCATGTGCGTTTGCCAATCTCCGGCACGGATGGTGCCAATTAGCGTGCAAAACAAGCTCACCGCATCGTCCTTCGCGACACATTCTGCGGTCTCCGATGCGCCAGCCTCTAAGGAAACCCTCGGCTCCCGCTTCCCCTGCGCCGACCAACGTCCTACCCTACTGATAGACATGCTCCCAAGGGGAACGGGGACACATTATCAACAAAACAACCTCATTTTTCCTTGCGCTGTTTCGACATGGGAAAGAGGGGGGGGGGGGGTACTCATTTGTTGCTTGCCTTAGTCATGTGACCATTGACCACGCATCCCTTTGCGAGACAGAGCACCGTTCCTACTCCTAAACAGAGACACCTCCAACATGTGGGCGCTCATGACGTTATTTTCCCATGTATTACATAGAAACGTTTTACTCATCTTATCCCCTACCTGTTTCGCCGCCTGTGGACACCATCTATCGCCTAGGATAGCTACATAATAAGGGGGGGTGGGGATTTTAGGGTAGGTAGATGCTGCGAAGGGGCCCGTTGTTGGTGAAATGAACCGTAATACTTGTAATACTTCGCCAGCTCGTAACTACTGTAGTCGACGACGTATCGTAGGCCAACTCACAGCCCTACCAAAACAAACAGCTGACGCGTGCTACGATGATAGAGGTAGCACTTTTCGGCTTTTTTTGTTTCTGAATGACGGGGCTCCTTAACCCAAAATCGTCGGAATTTCGTTTTTATATTTTTTTGGCAAAAAAGTTTTCGTTGTAACCCTAGGCCATGGGATTGTCCATCGGGCGGGCAGCGCAGCACTTTTGTTTTCCTCCCAAACATTTTTTTTTTGTGAGAGGTATAGAATTCCTCAAATGAGGAGCTTTAGAAAAAAAAATGGTTCACCGGTACCGTAGCAAGCTTTTTTTTTTTTTTTTTAAATCTCACTTTTACTTTTCCAGCTTCTGGACTATTAATAGCACTATTAATAGCCGTGGTCACAGGTGTCGTCCCTTCTCCCGCCACGGTACGTGCCTTCATTTTTGTCGCGCAGAGGGTTCAGCATTCCCAACGCCCGTCGATTTTCATCGAATTTTGCCAATTCACGCCCTCGCGCTTTCCGCAAATCAACTTTTAGCACAAGAAAAAGTCCCTACGAGGACGAGTATATTCACTCGGGGGGGGGGGGGGGCTCGAACCAGCGAAATCGACCTTCGTGGTTACGAGGTTAACCCACTAGACCATCGGGGACGCCGACAGGTGGTGGGGTGTTTATGACAGAGACACACCATATCCACTGAGCTATTGTGCCGCACACTACGACAAAGGGGCCCCATTTTTTTTCTGAGGCTCCTCACTTGACGAGCTTCATACCTCACCCAAAACCTTATGTCGAGTAAACTGAAAGTACAGCCCGATGAACCGAACCCATGTGGCCTACGAGGTATACAAAATATTCATATTTCAAAAAACAGAATGATATTCCGACGATTTTTCTGGGTTAAGGAGCCCCGTCGTTCAGAAAAAAATTGTCCAAACGTGCTGCCTCTATCGCAGCGCGTGTCTTGCGGCAGTTAGCGGTGACCGCTAGCTCAGGGGTTATGGTGTATCTCCTACAAAGGTACCATCTGGGACCCGTCTGGCTGTTAAGCCTGGACTTCAGATTTACCCCAAGGGTTGCAATCGACGGGTGCTTCGTACGAGATAAGAGGTATTTACGGGGGACCATAGTATTCAGGACCAAATATGTTCAGTAAAAACAGTGGAATATATAGGTTTTTGTGTGCATCGTAGGTCCTGATTACTATGGTCCTCCGTAAATAGCACTTTTTGGAGTTTTTTACTTTCTGAATGACGGCGCTCCTTATAACCCAAAACCGCCGGAATGTCGTTTCTTTTTTTTTCAATCTGAATTTTTTTTTTTGGTAGGTATACCTAATAAGCCTTGGGTTTTATTCGTCGGGTTGCACTTTCTGTTTACTCAAAATCAGTTTTTTTTTTTGTGAGGTTCAGAGCTCCTCAAATGAAGGAGCCTCAGAAAAAAAAAAAACTGGTCCACCTCTATCACGGCGGACCATAGAAGCCTGCTACGATAGAGGTCGCACTTTTTGGATTTTTTGTTTCTGACTGACGGCGCTCCTTATCGCAAAATCGCCGGAATGTCGTTCTTTTTTTTTTAAATCTGAATTTTTTTGTATATTATCTAAGCCTTGGGTTTGTTCATCGAGTCGCACTTTCTGTTTACTCAATAATACCAGTTTGCGGGTGGGTGAGGTTCGGAGCTCCTCAAGTGTGGAGCCTCAGAAAAAAACTGGTGCACCTCTATCGTGGCACATGTCCATAGTAAATAGAAGTTAGCAAAATTCGATGAAAATCGACGAGCGTCGTTGGGAATGCTGAACCCTCTGCGCGATAAAAAGGAAGGCACGTACCGGGGGGGGAGAAGGGACGACACCTGTGACCACGGCTTGTCCAGAAGCTGGAAAGTAAAAGTGAAAATTAAAAAAAAAAAAATGATTTACAGCCTTTTTGAATCCCATTTTGTATTATTAGAGTGTTTGCGAAAAACGTTCTTCAGCAATTTACTTCTTCAAAAATTCTCCCGAAGGTAGGATCTGCGGTATATTTCCGAAAAAGCGGCAAAAAAGTACTTTATCGAAGGTAGGATTTGACCAAAAATTGCGGTACATTTTGTCTCTCTGTTTCATTGGCCAACAACGCACCGAGCATTTGCCCGGCGCAGAACGCCGGTCCAAGGGCCTATAACACCACAGACCCCACAAGCACTCCAGCACTCTGGCGTTGGCACAACAACACAAGCTACGAGAGCACGGAGGCCTGAGAGGGTGTCTCGAGCATGACGCGCAGACGCAACATCAGAGACGTGCAGGTGAACCGACGATATGGTGCGCTCTGCGTTCGTGACCGGCTTAGGATTCAGCGGTTGCTGCAACTCACGATAAGTTTCACGCAGCTCGCGGAGTCCGACGCACGGGGAGAGGATGCTCGACGGAGAGAGCGACACCATGCGGCGATGATTGCGGCTATTGCGTGCAGCATCTTGCAAGATCGGACTCATCTCGGCCCATCTGTGCGACAGCAGCCACCGCGCTTCTCCAACATTACTGAGACTGAAGCGTGGGATGACTTTCGGTTTAGGGCGGAGGACTTTCCACGACTCCTCCGAGCACTACGGATTCCTCGCAGGGTTGAGCTACGCAATGGATCTACGTTCCACGGGGAAACTGCGCTCCTCCTTCTCCTCCGTCGCATGAGGTAAGCGTCACTCTGGTTGTAACATGTAGCTTGCCAACATGCACCTGTAACGAGGTAGTCCCCGCTCACAAGGATTTTTTCCACGCGAAACAGAACCCCGTACCTCTGGTTGTGTACCCTTTTTTGTGCTAGCATCATATCATGCGTATCTGGTATACTGTATCTGGTATATTGTATCATACCGGCACCTACAGCAGTGGTACGATACTGGTACCTGGTACATACCTGACTTACTTGATTAAAGGCACGGTACATATGATACGATACGAGGCGACGTGTAGACGCGTACAACACAACACAAAGTTAGACGCCATCGTGTTTCTGCTGCTGTCTTGAGGGGGGCAAAGAAAGGGCTGCATGCTGCCGTCCTTATGCCGACTTTATTGCAGTAGCGGCAGCACTGCAGTTGCAGCAGCACTAGGAAGAGCAGTTGCAGCTGGTACAGTAGTTTGGATTATGATAAGCGCACAGAGTTTAAACAGCATCAACAATAAGTACAGGTACCCCCTACAAAGGTTTATTTACATACCTGGTATGAGCATCATCAGTACGTACTGCTGTTCGCTGTAGTTGCTAGGCTTGGTAGCAGTAGCATGGATGTGCGTAGGAGTGCAGCAGTAGAAGTCGAGGACAGCCGTAGTAGCGCCAACAGCACGAGGTTTAGCAAGAGGTAGCTGCAACTTAAAAAAAGGGACCCCACGATTGAATCCTCGTTGCTGCTCCCTCGCGTGAAGCTCGATCTTATGCGGGAATGGTATGCATGTGTCGCGCGCGGACCTGTCGCAGTTGTAGCCATCGTCATCAATGAATGGCCACCGACGATGTTGGCGACTGCTGAAAACATACTCACGTCCTCTATGTCTTCTGGATGATAGGTATCCCGGTCGAATGCAAGACCTTCAACAGCAGTTCGGGAGAGAGTACACGCAGCTATCGAGGCTCTTCAACGAGATTATCGACTTGGTGTGGGGCAAGCATGACCACCGAATGAACGACTATCTTCATTTCCACGCCCGGCGGTTCGACCTTTACAGGCGCAAGATTGAAGAGAAGGGTAGGCGATTACTGGGTTCTCTTGTGTGTCTTGCGTAGGAGGAGGATTTCAGGGAAGACCACCACGCGATGCTTCTAGACCATCGATAGCTCTGTTCGCTGGCGCCCTCCCTCTGTCGATCGCGCTGTCGTTTCATTTGCTTGCGTCGTCGCTCGGTCGACCGATGTGTGTTTGTGTTCTTCACATTTCTACAATGTTATTTATTCTCGTTCTTAGCGTTGCTAATATATTTCCGAAGACGCAGCAGAGCAGTAGTCTATTAATATTGATTATGTGATCACTACGAAAATCGAGGTGTGTTCCGACCCGCATCGTTTATCGGGGACAATGCCGAATGTATATAGTCAATGTAAATATTTAGCGAATTCCAAGTTGTAATAATTACAATCAACCCCACACGTTTGCATGGGTGCATCGAGTACGTACAAAGCAGCTGGTACATAGGCACAAACACACAACGCAGGAGAAAAGGGGGTCTCGCAGAGTACGCCTGGGCTAAATTAATTCCTTGAAACCTGTCCCGGTACATCACTACTTTTCTTAAGGGCTATAATGGTTAGCGACCAGTCAGGAGATACTAATTTTAGGTTTGAGCTGTTTATGCGGCACGTGCTGTCACTTGATAAATACCAGGACGACTGCATTACTTGAGTCTTGCACTGCAAAGGACTCTGTCGTGTTGAGTATGCGATGTGCGCCAGACAGTACGAAACACCTACTGCTATTAATAGTGTTCCGGTATAACCCGTAATAACCCGTGTGTGTCGTTGACAACCCCCCGCCTTGCTGTCAAAACGGTTGCCAGGTGGGCTAGGGTTGGTGCTCTCGTACATCATCGGTTTTATTGACGGTACTATCAGGAAAATGTGTCGTCCTGGTGGAGATGAAGACCTCCAAAATGAGTGCTATGATGGACACCACAAGGTGCATGGCCTGGCGTGGCAGTCGGTGGTGTTCGCGGACGGGATCATCGGAGACGTACACATGGAGACTGGCCGACGCCACGACGCCTACCTCCTGTCCCAGAGCAACCTGAACAGCCGGCTTGCGGAGGTGCAGGAGGGAAACGCCGTTCAGTGCAAGATCTACGGCGATGCCGCGTATCCGATCATGTCTCACGTCGACCGCGGCTTCAGAGGAGTGAACCTCACCAACGCACAGAAAGCGTACAACAAGAACCTGTCGCAGGTCAGAATCTGTGTCGAGTGGATGTTCGGGAAGGTGTCCAAGGTGTTCGCGTTCATCGACTACAGTGCGAATCTCAAGCTCCGCCTACAGCCGGTCGCAAAGTACTATGGGGTGGCGCTCCTTCTGACAAACGCTCACTCTTGCTTGTACGGCAACGTCACTGCCTCATACTTCAAATGTATGCCCCCTACCCTCGAGGAGTTTTTCGAGGTCTGAGAGCAACGTTTCCGTACATGCAAGCGAGCTGCAAAGGCACATATTTTGATTTGCTTTTGCGGCGGTGTAATTTTTTTTAGGAGCTTGGCATGATATTTTGTACCGCGTTTTGAGTAGGTATGACGGCGGCCATGTCATGATTCCGTTCTAATGTTCAGCGTGGGGTTTCGATTTATCTACAAGTAGACACATGTGTATTTGCATGTTGGTGTCGCTCGGAGGTGTGCGCTCTGCATGTACACAGGTACGGTGTGCTTGTTCCCGCGTGCACCTCACTGCGCGCCAACATTCCAATAGATACTTATCTCACGTCGTATTTTTTTTCGGACTGGTACATGGCACAATATGCTGTAACAATATGCCTCGCTGATCCCGGCAACTGCTGTGATGCCGGGTGCAGACAGCACTCTGTACAGAGCATTCGTGGAAAGTAGCCGGAGTTTGCTCATGTCGGGTGTGATATTTTGTGTGCGCTCGTATTGCAGGGGCGTGTGTTACTGGGGGCGTGAAACTGCTGCTGCTGGTGCTCCCGCTGCTGCTGCTGTCTGTCGAAATACGCATACCTGGCACATGGCACTCGTTGGGGTAGTTTATTTTTTTCGGCCTATATATGCTTGACTTGTATATAGTAAGATAGCAGTAGGGTTATATGGCAGACTAGGGTAGCAAGGTTCAGGACTACATAGTATAAGAGGGGGAAATTATATATGCCACTAGCCTTGCGGCTGCGTCTAATTTGTACCAGGTATTGCGTTTTTGTCTTGCTTGCGAGGGCCTGTTTTCAGTGTTTTTTATTTTATGTACAATGGCCGGCGTCCCCGGTGATGTTGTAGATCGCGTCATTATTGAGTTCGATTTCGTGTGTTCAGATCCCGCAATGGACTTTTCATTTCAATTGGCATATGCCGAAGGTGCGAGAGTGCGAGTTGGCAAGTTCGATGAAAATCGACGATCAGTGGGAATGCTGAACCCTACGCGCGATAAAAATGAAGGCACGTGCCGGGGCAGGAGGGGGGCAAGGGATGACGCCTGTGACCATGGCTTGTCCAGAACCTGGAAAGTAATCTAAACATAAAAAAAAACGAAGTCAGGTGTATCCTCCCCCCCGGGGGAGTGAGACACCGAAACTAACCCCGCTGTCGACAAAGTGTGGAGGAGACGGGTTTTCCGTGATGCGAACAACACACACGCTCGTCGTACACCTCCGCGAACGTTTAACTGGTTGTTTCAATGAGCCGAACGCGTTTCGTAGTTTTCGAGTACTGCTCGTACGCCAGCAAATGATGGAAGATTAACTTCGATATGAAAATATGACATACGCCTTGCGCCACGCAGTTTTCGAACTCTGCGGTATACTGGTGTTTAATTTTCCGCGCGTTTTCGAAGGCGTTAATAAACAAATAACGGTGTAGTCCGACTAGTCGACTAGGGTCGTTTGTGTTGCCATGATTTTTGTCCCACATCCCATCTGTCTCAACATTGCATGTCCATATATACTCCTGTGATATGTTCATGCTTTCACAACAAGCGGTACTGGCTACCTGGCATCATTTACGTGACCCGCTTGAGGTGCTTCATTCTCTCGACCATGGATAGGTGGGCGTTATTTTTTTTAATTTCCACGCCAACAGGAAGTTATGAAACTATTTTGGACTGTGCCGACGTGGCTGTCTAACGACTCCATCTGACGCCAGGATTGACGCTCGCTATATGCACTTCTTAATTACATGAAACTGTGGTGCCATCGAGCTACGCATAAGTTGCCATTTGGAGTAGTCCTCTGCTGTTGCTGCTCTTGAACACTATCCATACAAGTGTAATATACCTGACAATAGCATACACACGGCATCTTGACTTCGGCAATAATGGCGATAGAATCGATGCATCCACAAACACCTCACTCAGTTGTAGAAGAACCAAACGGTGTCCTTTTGTTTTGAATAAATTACATGTTTTGTGTAAAATCACGTGGACACTTGTTGGTTGCGTAACATGTCGATCGCATCCTCCTGTCATGCTCCTCCTGTCATGCTCCAGCAACAAAAACTTAGTCATGCTGACGGACTATCCTGGCAGACGGGACAACCCAGCTCGCCTCCCACACCGTCTGCTGAGAAAATACATCAACGCGTTGGTCAGGTTACAGCAGACGATCAGGAATATTTAGACTGAACCCGACAAATGGAAAATTGTTCGTGCCTATCTCTCACTTTTGAAACGCCACTTCTCTACTGTAATACCAGGTACTTAAAGCATTGAAAGCATCGTCTGCTAAAAGACACATGGAAAAAACACATCAACGTGGTTTTGTACATATTTATTTCTACGAGCCATATCAAAATTAATTCGACACCACTCGACAAACGAGACAGCCTGCGTACCTCTAACTGCGATATGGTAGCTATAAACCGCGATTTTGACCGTAAACGCTCTATCTACAATAGCTTATCGGCAAGCTTCCCCATCATCGTCGTCATTTGAAGGAGGAACTCCTGGTTGGCCTTAGATTCGGCGGCTTTGACCTTAATTTCTTCGGCTCTGTTGTTGGCATCGGCCAGTAACGCCTTGCTCTTGTTGATTTTGGCGTCGGCTTCCTTGTCTGCGACAGCGAGGCGCTTCGCTTTCTCATCCGGGTCATCGATTTGTGAGGACATCAGTTTGAGCATCGCCTGTGAATTGGCTTTACTGGCATCAGCCTGCTTCTCAGCTGATTTAGCCGCAGACTCTGCGATCGCTAGTTTCCTCTCTTTAGTGTCGTCGGACTCAACCTGGTTAGCAAAGTAAGTAGCAACTGAATCCTCGAGAGAAACGGTGGCCGGCGCTGAGCGACGTTTAGCAGTGGGTGACTCCTCGTCTTCATCTGAGAACGGGTTGCTCGTCGATGACGTGCATCCCGAACCATAAACCTTCCGCTTCTTCCTGGCGCCGGAGCCGCTAGGCTTCGATGCGAAGGCATGCACCTACAATTTTAAAATGACGACCAGGGGTAAAGAGCGGCGAGATGTGAAATACCTGTATTTTATAAATGGAGAATAGAACAGGGCGATGATTGGTAAGTCGTTGGTTGGAAATCGTGGATAGAGACACAACCCTTGCAGATGACGGGATTGGAAAGGCGGCAAGGCTGTCTCTCATGTTGCAGAATTATAAGGCCGTTTGTGTGCGTTCAAATTGCGGTACAAACCAGTAGTGCTTCGGATATAGATACCGGTATGTTTTAGTTAACAAATGGAAGTGCAGATTTTCTCCACATCATGACATAGTAACATAGGGGATTCAGTATAAAAATCGGGTTTTTTTTTCATGAGTCGTTTTAATATGGCCGAGCATTTCGTCGATGTATACATTTTTTGCCGGACTTTCGACGGACACAGCTTGTTCGGGTAGGGCAGGGTTTGTTGAGGTTTACGCGATAGGTTTGCGCGTATTAGAAATTATTTGTTGTCTCAATAACATTCATCGTCTCATAATGTACTCGAGGCACACGGGGGTCACGCAACATTCCCCGAATCCTATACTAAAACCCCACCACTTTAATAATATTGTGAAGAAAGCGGCTCATGAAGTGAGGAGAGAAAGGAAACAAAGTGCATGACAACAGACAGCAGCAGTTTATACAGAAGACGTGCGTGCTGCGGCACGACCACCGCACCCGCGTCTAGACAGCTTGCGACATAACCACCTCTGCGAGTTAGCGCAATCTCCCACGCTTCTGTAGAAGCCAGGTTTGCGGAACTCGGCTGTGTATAGGACCCGCAATCGATTACGCCAACGACGACAGACTGCAGCAGACAGAGGCAGACAGATGTGCGTACAAATAAAATAATGGAAGCTTGTACGCACCCTGCATCAATGAAGAGGCCTCTTAGCCGCAGACGAAAGACGGTCTCATGTATTGTACAACGAGACAAAAAAACGTACTTTTCCAGTCGAACGATAGCGGGGCCGTGTTCTAAAACAAGATGTAACATATAGGGTGCAACGAGCTTTCTTCAAAACAAAAGAACCCTATAACCCCGAACTAGTAACGCAAATAACATGAACATTTTTTTCAACAAAAATAAACCAACCTTCTCGGCTCGCTCCTGCTTGGCCGCCTCGTTGGCAGTAAGTTCGTCCTTAGTTTTAGCAGTATTCTCCTCGGCCTCGTCCTCCTGTTGCATGCACGTGTTCAGAGCTTCGTGCGTAGCATCATCTATGCCCTCTCGCACGCCACTCGTGAACTCTCTATTTTTAACCTCTAGACGGTGAGCCTTCATCATCTCAGTGTACTTGACACGGCACCCACGCCCAGTGACTCCTCCAGAAAACGCGAAATCTGGGACCGTGGACACCGTAGCCGCCAAGTCTTCCCAGGCAGCTAGGAGCTTGACGCCTTTGGTGTGCTTCGCCAGGAAGGGTTTCTCAACCACGATCTGAAAAAGGGAAACACATATATACGGAGCGGGTTGAGTTGAAGCATGAGATACGTACTGACATGGAACGCTCGTGCGCAGCTTCAACACACACTACAAACGCGCGTAGTGTATCACTGACGTCGCGCCTGCTTGCATCTGCACGCGACACCACCTTTATAAAGTACAAGAAATCAACCAGGACAAGTGACTTTTCCATCGCGCAAGTTAAAAATTGATGCTGCTGTAATATTGACACCAGCAAGAGTAGACACCAGCAAGAGTAGCAGCAGCAGCAGCAAAATAGCAGCTGCAGCAAAACAGAGCTGAGGAGTAGCTGCAGCAGATATGGCAGCAGTAGCTACAGCAAACAAGAGCCCAGGCTCAGGAGCAGAGAGATTCGCAAGCTGCTCAGCAGCAGCGGCAGCCACAGTTCAAGCATCGACGACGACTTCGAATTGTCACTGGTTGAATGCACAGCATCGAGCCATCAACGCTAGACATCAGCTCGACGAGAGTACGGGTATTTCGTTACACGTGTAGGTACTTGCCCTACAAGGGCCGTAGCCGCGACACAGCCTAAGCAGTAGCAGTAGCGGTTCGGGTATGTCTCCTGCCACCCAACTTACACCGTGAGCCGCGACACAGCAGCAGCAACAGCAGCCGCCACACAGCAGCAGCAACAGCAGCCGCGACACAGCAGCGGCAGCTTGCGAAAATATGCAGCGGCACAGCAGCAGCTATCGCAGCAGCAGTCGCACCTTACGAGACGCACCCACGACGAATACAAGTCATGCTATGATAGAACTGCTGTACCAGGCGCCCGACAAACGAACAAAAAGTTGCGTCGTGCCGTGTATTTGGTCAGGCACAACTCTAATTCAAAGTAGTTTGAACCAGGAACATGGTACACTCTGGACTACTGCAGCGGCGTTGTTGACAACGCATCACTTGAAACTACTTGAAATTAGAGTGGGGTTTTGTCTGCAGTAGTAGAAGTCAAAATCGGCGTCTGTTGTAGGGCAAGCATTTCGTGTAGAACGATGGTTTGAGGACTCTACCTCGACCAACGTACCAGCCCCAGCATGACCCATGCATGACCTACCCATAGAGCGCGCTTCTCACCTGCAATATCAGGACGCGCTTCTTGTCGACGGTCCAAACAGTCGGCGGCTTGCGGGCGGCCGACTTTTTCTCCTCAGCTCCTACCGCAAGCAGCTCCACGTCGCTGCTGCTCAGGGAAGAGGACCTCGCGATTCCAGCATGTAGATAACCAGGGTTGCCCGCGCTTGCGCCGCTAAACCTAGAAGGCCCCCCTACAACGGACATGGTCGAGGTCGCAGGGGGGATACCACTACTCCCTGGAAGCCTGCTGATGCCGACAGCTGCGCCGTGACCAACAGGCCGGGATGCTGCTAGAGGTGGTATCAGAGGTGCTGCGAAAGAGAGCTCTGCACGAACCTTCGCCTCTGCCTCTAAGCGAAGCTGCGCCATCAGCGCTTCATCGGGGGCTGCGCTCATCAGCCCCAGGAAGCTTGAGGGAGGGGCGACTCGGGCTTGAGGCCTGTGTGGTGCTGTGTGTCGGTCGGTGTGCTGGTGTGGCGCGTGGTGTTGTGCCAGGATGGCGAGTGTACCTAACGCTGAATCAAATTTCAAATTTATCTTGCCGCACATCCCAGCACATCCCCACTTCCCCCCTCAATATTGGAGGCGTCGCCTGCAGGATTTTTTTTACCTCAAACGCAAACACACCAAAATTCTGATGGGAAGGGAATTCACTTTTTTTAGCCGAAGGGAGGTAAATTTCTAAGGAACGTTTTTCGCAAACACTCTATAATAACAATAATCGAACATGTAACTTCGTACCACAAAAGTGAGATTCTATAAATAATAAAAGAGGAAACTTCCCATGAATTATCCGCGCGACCAGATTGTATCAAAAGTCGCCCCGATGGTCAAGCGGTTACCCTCGAAGACTACTAAGGTTGGAGTCAGTGGTTCGAATCTCGGTACTACGGAGATTTTTGTTTCTGAGGCACCAACTGCCGAGAGCGCTTCATAGCGTGGGTAAACAAAATTCGACGCGAGCGGACGAGGGATGAAAGTGGTGAATTATTCTCGCGATAAAAACTTAAGGAGCGTACTGTAGTGGGGAGAGGGGAGAAGAGCTTGCTAAGTGACTCCGGATCTGAGATACGACTAGGGAGGGAGAAGGGAAAGAAAATGCGTGAAGACAATATATGGGATGAGCAATAAAAATATTAAAAATATAAAATAAATACGTACCAGGTACCATTTGTTTTGTTTTTTTTGCTCATCCCATCTATTATCTTCGCACTTTTACTTTCTCTTTCTCCCTCCTTAGTCGTAACTCAGATCCGGGGTCACTTAGCAGGATCTTCTCCCCCCTCCCCCTCACTACTGTACGCGCCTTCTTTTTTATCCCGAGAATAATTCAGCTCTTTATTCCCTCGTCGACTCGCGTCGTCGAATTGTGCTTACCCGCGCTATAAAGCGCTATCGGCAGTTGGTGTTTCAGAAAAAGAAATCTCCATACATACATACATACATACGGAGATTCGAACCCGTGAGTCCAACCTTGTTGTTGTTGTTCTCACATTCACTCTCATAATCAAGTCCGTGGTCACAGGACAGGCTCCAGTCGCTCTGGAGTCTGGAGGAGTGGAAGGATACCCCCGGAAAAAAAACAAAACAGCAAACGTGGTACGCGTATATACATAATAGCTGAAGCAAGTCGTACATCGGGCAGAAAAATAAATAAGAGTGAAATCGGAAGTCAGCGTTCGTACGCATCATGCCCATACTGGTACATACGTTTCAAGACTCGCAACTGAAACCCACTACACCGCATGCCACCAAGTAAACCAAGTAATGTACATATCTGAGGAGAAAAAAAAAATCAGTAAAAAAATAAAGGAAGACAGAAGAAAGAGAAACCAGAGAAAACCTTTCGTACCAGATATTCAAATAGTAGTCTTCGAGGCTAACCACTTGACCACCGGGCGACCGGCGATAGTATCTATTATACCGAGATATATTTCTTACTGGTGAAGAATGTTATCCATGGTTATATCATATTGAGTTTGGTTCCAGACATAGGCCCTTTAGGTCCAAAAGTGGGTCTCGGACGGGATCCTCAACCATACCACCAGTAAGTAAGCTGGGTCTCCTCCGAGATCAGTCAGGCTTCCCTCTCTCGTTTGTCTCAAGTGCACACTCGGAGTCTAATCTTCACTAACAACTTTGCGACAAAGACCGGTGATCCCAGCCGGCACAGCGAGCCTGCTACGCAAGATGTGAGACGTTTTACTTTCGAACTACGGTAGACTCAAGTTGATTATTTTGTGCTGTGGTTTCCCACCCACGCTTGCTACGATGAAAGGGAGGGGTAGTAAGTAGAAGAACGTTTGAGCCAGACAATTTCTGACTGATGAGCTTCCTCAACTGACGCTGGAAGTACCCAATGTTGTTGGAATACAACTTGTGTTTGCAATACAATATTTTGCTCGTCCCTAAGCCTTGACATTGTTCACCGGGCTGCAATTTCGATTTTTCTCACGGTCAGTTTTGGGTGCGGTATACCAGGTGCCGCTCTCCTCAAGCAATATACGCCTGAGGAAAAACAGTGTATGCCGGCCATGTAAAGAAACATATAGTATACAATATGGAAACAATTTTGTTTTTGTGTATTGCGTGTGGTTCCAGTATTACGAGAAGGGGTTTTGGATAATACACCCCAAACCCTGACCCCAACCCTGACCCTAACTCTAGCCCTAACCCTAACCCTAACCCCGACCCCAACCCCGGGCCGGCCTGTATGGAAGTTGTCCGGAAAAAATCACGCAAAAAATATATTATCGGGAAAAATGTCGACCATATAATATATAATAATAAATCATACGTGTTTTCTTTGCCATTTCCATACTAAATACCGTATCACACACACTTACCTACGGGCACCGCATACTATACTACTGTGCTGGCTAGTCCTCTACGGTAATACCCTAGCACGCGTGACTCCTCTTACGTTTGCCTGAAGTGCACCCTCGGAGTAAACAATGCTTACGAAGAAGTAGATCTGTGCTCCGAGCAAGCACCGGCATCCGTCGTCCGCTACCCTATAGCTCTGCGACAACACATTCTTGACGCCCATTGGCTCGACCGTTCCTGGTCCTCCAAAGCACAACAACCTGTGGCAGTTCTCATGTTAATAGCATGACAAGCAAGAAATGGGACGATGTATTTTCGATCTTCGCCGAGTGAGGTGTTTTTTTTTTCTTGCATCAATATCAGGAGCCAATCTGTATTTCTGCTTTGTGGTGTTGTTATTCATTGTGGTAAAGTTGTCGACGGGCCATGGGGCAAAACGGTTGGAAATGCCTAATAATAACGTGTATCACTGGTTGCCGGGGAAGTTTCTGTGGCTTGTTTAAGTTGTGCGGTTCGTACCGGAAAGGTCTGAATTTTATTTCCTTTCGTCGCAGCAATGTTTTCGTAAATCTGTCTCATCGCAAAAATCGCTGTAGGAAGCGAAATCGAAAACCGAGTTTTGTCCGGTTGTTTAGAAACAGCAAGCGAAACACAACGGACAGCTTCCGAGTACCAGTCCCATCTACCGACGGTCGACCGCACGTGATCCAATACCGCCACGATTTCCCTCCTCACGCTAACAGCGACTTTACCTGTTATTGGGAAACGATATCCTTTGTTGAAAGTTCTGCCGTACGTGGTTGCCATGACTACTGCCCTGAACAATAGAACACGCAAATTAGATTGATTTCGCCACTTTTCCTGAAATGGTTAAGTTTCGCCTATTTCACCGGTGGATACCAAACTTTTCAACGTGTGGATTGCCTATTTCACGGATGGATACCAATTTTGTAAAGGTATGTTTTTTTTTTTTTTTTGCTCATCCCGTCTATTAACTTCACACTTTTTCATTCTCCCTCTCTCTCCCTACCCGTAACTCGGATCCGGGGTCACTTAGAAGGCTCGTCTCTCTTCTCTCCCCTCCCCACTACGGTACGCGCCTTCATTTTTATCGCGATAATAGTTCAGCGCTTTCTTCCCTCCTCGACTCGCGTCGAATTGAGCTTACCCACGCTATAAAGCGCTCGCGGCAGTTGGTGTCTGTAGAAATAAAAATCTCCATACCGAGATTCGAACCCCTGACTGCAACCTTAGTAGTATTCGAGGTTGACCAATTGACCACCGGTTCGATAGTGGATATATGTATTAAAAAACAAAAATACACTACTACTGTACAGCTGTGCGATCTAGGATTTCGTCGAACCTCATCTTTGCAAGCTGTGTGCGATACTCCGATCGCGCGTGCTACCGGTTGTATATGTGCTCATGAAGGATATAGGTCGGCGACTCCCCTTAGTACTAGTCAGCACCAGGGTCGACATTGTGATTCGAAGACGTCGGTATTAATCAAGCTGTGCACGGAAACTATAAACTTCTTAGAGGGGGACAAAATCTGACTGCTATAGGACGCAAAACTATA
>JAYJMJ010000418.1:1367309-1406653 GCA_036873875.1 Laminaria ephemera | reverse complement strand
CTACATAAATCACACCAATCAGCCAATCAGAATACATCAGACATTTGCGCGACTGTGAACAACTGCTATGTCTTACAACACGCATCGTCATTCGTGTTAGGGTATTCCCAAGCACGCGTCTGCACTCCACATTTGACACCATGGGAATAGACAGGCCTGGTGTTTGAGAGAACGGAGTCCGTCTAAGCGGATATTTTGTTCACCGTAAGAATACCTACGACGAGGGCGCTACCAGGAAATATTTTCACGTTGTCGCTTGATTCCCGCTGTTCGGGTGCCATATTTTCCGGCGTATGCACGAAAGTTGAGATCATCGGGAAGGTACACTTCCGAGACAATTCGGCGGTGTTTGAAGGAGGAGCCATATCATTTACGGACCCGGGCGAAGTTGACATACGCGACGCTTCATTTGATTCAAACGAAGCCGAATTCGGTGGAGCTGTTTCTTTGGCGTCTTTAACGACAACGACAACGTGGTTTCAGCGTTGTCGATTTGACGGTAACGATGCTTCCAATGGAGGCGCTCTACATTTGAGCACTGGCGACACCGGCGATGGCGAAAGTTCGACCTTCGTTCAAGATTCGGTCTTCCGTAAAAACGTCGCCCGTAAGAGTCCACCCAAAGTTGGAATAGTTCGGGATGGTCGAACTCGACGCTTGAATTGTGTGGTTATTTCAACGACATCAGCCTTGTGCTCTTTTGTCTAGGCCGTTCCGTCCGGTCGTTTCATTAAAACCGCCGATTAGCATGAACTTATTGTGATACCCCCAATATGAACATTCGAACTAGGCTTAGAAGATGGAGTTTTCCAACCAGTAGCCCCTTGTCTTGCAGCAAGTGTACTTTTGCGAATGCCCCGTACTGTTGGTGTGGAATAATTCGTGCAACACACGATCATCAAGGCATTACATCGACCGTAGCACGGTCACATTTATGCTTATCTACGAACTTGCTGCTGTTTCTCGTTGTTCGGTATTATCGCTCGTTGTGCAGGCGAAACAGGTGGGGCCCTGTTCAATATCGGCTCGTTGGCAGTCAATGACACAGAATTTTCAGAAAACATAGCCGTAGACGGCGGCTGGCCATCATGAACGAGGAGCCCCCCCTTCAGATGGGAAATGTCACCTTTGAAGACAATTCTATCAGCTGCCTCCCTGCTGAAGCGTACAGCGATTTCGATGATGTGAGAGCTATGTTTGTTTTTACCATGGTCTGTTTTAGTATACAGTGGGTTTTCTGTCACATACCACATCAGATTCAAGACAGGGGGTTCAGATTTTCGCCATTGCGACTTTTGAATGGGCAATTCCAAATGTTCAGTTGTTGTGGTTCGCGGTAGCTGTCCGAATTATGGCGTTACGATGCCTTTTCAATTGGAAAACTTCGTCAGCATAGGGCCCGGGCACCAGCAAGGAAAGCGCGTAGAATAGGGTTTGTGAAGGCTCGAGCGCTTGGTCCAAAAGGCTCAAATGCCTGGCTTGGTTGAGCAATCCAGCGACTATCTCATGTTTGCTCACGTTATCAGCAAGAGCCCCAACTCGCTTGCTTTCGACGCGCATTTGCCGACCTGCACGCGTCGAGTTCCGCACAAGACTGCTCGTGGGGTGCTTATTTCGTATTGCTACACGCACCATAGACTGTGACCCAGATCCCCTACATAGACATGCTTCATTCTCACAGTGACAATAAACGTCATTTTGTCTGTTACTTTGTTTTCGTACGTTTACAGACAAACCTATCCGCTCTTGGTCCACGTGCCGAAACAGAACAACTTTCAGGAAGCCATTAGTACCCCGATGCATTCACATTGTTCACAGATTACTGGGAGAGCTACTTGCGGAAATGCCTACCACAGTAGTAGCAGGTATGTGCCAATATAGTTCACCGCGTTTCGTTTTGTGTACACGACGATTGTTTGTTTTGTCTCGTTACCTGTTTTGTCCCATATTTCTAGGACTCCTCTGACGGCTGCCGCATCCAGCTGGTCTGCGAGGAATTCTTCGACGGGTGCGATGTGGACCAGAACATCGCGAGCATCAAAAGTGACAAAATTCCATCCTGCAGAGACATTCCCGTCGGTGTATCGAAGTTGCCTACAACCACGCTTGCCACCTTGGACCTTTTGCCGGGATACTATCGCGTTTCCGCCGACAGCCGAGACATTCTGGAGTGTTACCGCAAGGTGTCCTGCACTGGGGGCGACAACGCTCTAAGCTACTGCGCCACGGGCTACACAGGCCCCTGTAAGTACCTCCTGGGGTAAATATCGGGCAACACGTTGCCGTTCCTGCTGCCGTTGACACCAGAGGGGGCTGCAAAACAGGAATCGTGCATCATCAACCATGCAACGGTTTAGAGTTCCTTCTCTGATATTTGGTAGTTATCATTCCTGCAGTAGGTCGTGAGACACAACATTTTGGCGTTTTTCATTGCAAAGCGTGTATCTTTGCTCTTCCAGGATGGCTCTAATTTGACGCATTACGACGCTCCTCCTTCACCACCTAACTCTCCCATGCGTTCAGACTGCGCGGTCTGCGCGGACAGCTATTCGCCTGGAATGTTGAACAGCTGCCACAAATGTTCCACAGAGCATAAGGGATGGGCGGTGGGGCTTGCCGTAGGGGTCTTGGTCTTCGCTGTTCTTATGGCCATGTGGCTCGTGCCACGTCTTCTCCGAAAGGGTGAAGGACAGGTTCGCTGTTGGGACTTTATACCGTCCAGCTACACGTTTGTTATGAAGGCACTCCCGCTTTCGGCTATCAAGATCGTCGTGGTGGTCTTACAGATTATCACTCAGGTATGCGTTATCGCGATATACTTCAAGTATACGTTGTACATCTTGAGATGATTCTAATAGATCCGCGAAGGTATTGTACCTCTAACATGCTCACGCCAGTTGATTGGTTTGGAATACTCCGCAGTGTTTCTGCGTTCAGAGCACAGGCACGACATATCCCGGATGCCCCATGAGGTATTCACAATTGGAAAGGTATACTTAAGAGGGTCTACGCTGTACATACTGTCGACGGGTTAGAGTAAGTAGGAACAGGATTCGTGTGGTAAGTAACTGATTAACCCATCGTCTTCCCATTGTGATCACATCCTCCTACGGCCAGTTCACCGAGATCGCGGGAGCGGTGTACCCAGACGAATACGAGGCCTTTCTTTCCAAGATTAGCGCTATAAACCTGGACGTCGGGTTCATCCTGTCAAATTTGTGTATCGTCAAAACGGACTTTTACGACAGACTGTTGCTCTGTACGGTGAGCCCGCTGGCGCTGCTCCTTATTCTGTGCGGGTCTTACGCCGTGAGGAAGAAGAACACGAGCACTGCATCAGCTGAGTCCGTGCTGCAGCGCAACCATCTGGCAACGGGGCTATTTGTTGCATTTTTCGTGTACTCTTCAGTCTCGTTCACAATCTTCGAAACGTTTGTTTGTGAGGATCTGGACGACGGCAAAGCTTACCTCCAGGCGGACTACAGCGTAAAGTTCTGGACAGAGAAGCACGACGCGTACATGACGTACGCTAGCGTAATGGTGTGCGGTTATCCAGTCGCTATACCTGTGTCGTTTGGGTGGTGGTTAGCGCGCAATCGGCGGGATTTAGATAAACCAGACAGACAGCCGACAACGCACCTTCTTTCCTTTCGCGGTCTGTGGTCCGCCTACAAGCCGTCTTGTTACTACTATGAGGTCGTGGAGTGCAGCCGTCGTGTAGTCCTCACCGGAGCGGCAGTGTTTGTCTTGCCCAACAGTGCGGATCAGATTGCCATCGTTTTGCTGATAGCCGTGGTATTTATATTTATTTCTAAGGCACTTTCCTCATTCGAAAACAAGCATGATATGTGGCTGTACCGTTGGGGGAACGCAATCATTTTGGGAAGCATGTACGTAGCCCTTTTGTTGAAAGTTGATCTGACGGGAGAAAAAGGCCAAAGTGCGATGGTTGCGACGACCCTTCTTATCGCGGCAAACATGTGCATGATCGCAACTGTCATGGTGCAGATTGTTCTCTTGATGAAACGTCTTTGCTTATCGAGGAGTGTTGATGACGTGCACAGCGCCCGTTCGTCGTTTGGTTGGTGAATGAAAACACTGGGCCCTACTATATACAAGTTGGCGTAAACTGGACATAGTGCACAGTTCACGGACAAGCCGCATTCCAGGTTTTGTCGTACCGAAGCTCGAGTATATGCGTATTCATTATGCTGGTGATTCTAACTTCGACTATCTGCGCCCTTGAAGTGCTAGATAACATCATATTAGTATGACGATACCTCGAATAATAGGGGGTCAGCGATACCTATGGAGTGGTTGACAAAACCATTTGGGTCTGGTGGTAACAGCCTTTCGTATAGACAGCTTAGGGGTTAGGGTTAGGCTATGTGCGCGTTCTTGAGCCAGCAGGAGATGTTTCTAGTCTAGAAATGTAACCGGCCCACAACGGCGGCAAGCAGAAGTAGTCTTGCTTCAATTGCAGGTGGACGCGAACTACGATACGGGTAGCACTGCTTTGGCCGAAACGTTTCTCACTGACGGCGCTCCTCAACTGAAGAACTAACCAACGTCTTTCATTTTTTTTTTTGTTTCATTAAATTATTCGTTTCAGACCTAGGCCTTGTGAATGTTCATCGGGGTGCACGTTCATTTATGAACGCCATTTTTGTCGGTAGAGAAGAAGCATAGGGCTCCTCAAGTGTGGAGCTTCAGAAAAATTAGCTCTTTTACCGTAGCATACGACGGGTTTTGAGTGAGCGCTTACATTTCATGGGACCTGCAAGGACACTTGTTGTGTGTCTATCCATTCCGGTATACGTATCGGGACAAGGTGCACCAGCAGGCCTTCGAAACGATAGCGGTAGAACTTTGGTGTGGGAGGTTCTGCATGTTCCAATCGAAGAGATACTTCTCGCGAAGAAACTTGGTTGACCGTGAATTAGTCACCGATACTGCAACATAGGTAGCTTGTCTCGGCGTGGGAGATGCGAATTCCGTGCCAAAGTGTCAGACAGAATGTCGAACGTTTGTAGAACAACTGCCAGCTTTGGGTTTAATAGGCACAGAACGGGTGGATCGGAAAGGAACAATATGATATTTATTTCAAACATAAAGCAGGCGTCAACTATTTGACGAAGCTAACGTTGTCGTGAGTTCAAGTTTCGCGCTGTCGGTCTGCCTGCCCAAACCATTAGTGCAGACACTGGTAGTTAGTGGCAATGTCCACATCCGTGGTGATTATGAAGGCCGTGGATATCACAAATGCCTCTCTGTCGTGCGGGGAATGAAGACTCAACAGGTTCCGCCGGGGGGTTTGCCGTGATTTTCTTTGGCAAGTATGACCTTGTGAACTCTGTTGAACTGACAATCGGCTACGGGTGTACCGTAGTCTATAGCGGAGGCGCCGATTTGGTGCAGGTTACGATCAGCTGGTGTGAGCTGGGGTGAAGGGAGTTGTGTCGATCAGTCCACTCCAGGTGATGATGACCCAGCGACCCCAGACACGGATAGTTTGATCCTTTATGACGATGGCGGGTCCCAGTAAGCATAAACGGAGTTGACGGTATGATGATCACAACTGAGCAGGATCCAGCGACTTTAGAAGCTTTTCATGTTCTGATGATCACACATGATCATAATCCAACTGCCTTAAGAGATGCTGCTGCGTCATCGCAGCGGATGGTGTTTGACCGGCATGAGGTCAATATGCTGGAACGGCCCCAGGCTTTGTATTTTCGGTTCTCTATGGTCTGCGTCGGTCTTGTCTGGGTGTCGTTCTCGATTCTGTACCGGTGCCACGATCTCACCGTTCCTCTGCCGCGGGTCAACCCTCGAGGTTAGTTGTGACCACCTGACGAAGTGGTGCGGATACAAACCAAGTACATTCCAACCCAGGCCCGCACCACATAGCTGTAAAACCGCACTATGTTCTTATACTCCTGGCTTCGTGCACGAGCTGGTTGCAGTCCTGCGCACGTCTCTCCTGCTCGCAATCACGAGCGTTTCCGGTACATGCAGCGACGTGTCGTCCGTGACAAAGTCGTTCAACCCGGAGCTTTGAAAACTATGGATAACGTGAATGGTTGCGCCGCTACCTACGAGAATGGCCTTTCTGCCGCTGTCGGGAAGAAATCTCGTCCTTTAGTAGGCACAATCCGCTAAAGGCCGGCATTGAGATCGTAACGGAACTTGAAAGCCAGCTCTTCATCGTTTTCACCACTGTAGATAGGTGAAGTCTTAGAGTATAGCGCCTGCGAAAGCGCTGCTCGTATATTGACACGGCGCTCCATGCGGACCGCAGTGAGTGTCGTTGCCAGTCGACGACTACACATGAGTGCACCACGTTTTTCTCAAAGCTGCCCCCGCCCACGTATCCAGCCATGATTTCGTAATCCCGCGCCTCGCCCCGTTGGCGACCCCTTAGGCGTTTCAATGGTATTGAGCTCAAATGGGTGAGAGTGTCCACCGTAACTAAGCAAACAACGGCAATAGAGTTGCAAAAACGTTGAAGACACGACAGAACAATATGAAACAAACGGGGATGCCAAATACCAAATGCCAAAATACTGGCGAAGGTCACGTCACACGCATTGCTAGAAGGCACGTCATTGCCGACATTGCCGAAGGTATAATAATCCTCTCGCTTACCATAGCGACACTCCTTCGCCCAGTTTAGAGAAGGTCAAAACGCCCTTTTGGAGTGCATACCGTCACGCCGTCGCCCCCTGTGTGAGCCAACTCCCCCCTTCATGTTGCACAAATCCACATTCTCGCCCACCTTGCGAAAAGACAGGTCACCCCCTCGCATCCCACAAAATATCGGCGACGCCTGCACCGCGAAGGGTCAGGTTAACCCCTCACATTTCACCTTACTACGTCGTCGTTTGCCTTGTCAATGTCAAGTCACCCCCCTGACCTCCACAACATCACCTTGGCGTCCGTATCACGAATAGTCAGGTCACCCCCCGCAACACCCCCCATTTCCGAGTGCGCCCAATATCTAGATATATTTCATCGGCACAGTTAGTTCCGACGCTGTTTTAACACGGCGAATTTGGTGTTTCTGCTGGCGCATGCCTTATCAGAGAACGGGAGGGTGGGCGGCTTGGTGTTTCATCTACGGCAGCTTGTGATTATCTCTAGATTGGCCATCTGCACTGTTCGAACGGAGGTCTACACCTTGATTTTGGGGATCTTACAGTTGTCCAAGTTAATCTAAATTCGTACGACACAAACGCGGGCAAAAAGCAAGCCCTAACCGAACGTTTTAATTTCACGTGCGTACAGCTACATCCCCACACAAGCAATAGCTTCCGAAAGAATTGAGTCACGCCCGATAATTAGTGTGTTAAGGCTCCGGGTCCACCAGAGAGCAGTCGTAGGCAGTCACAAACGATCAATGTTGAGTATTGTCGTGTACTCGAAGTATTCAGCAAGCAGCACAAAAACACGTTGAATTGAAAAGTCGTATTGATACACGCTGATGCTTAGTAACGTAGCTACATCAACGATAAAAACGCGGCCTTGGAGAATCAGTTTCTGGTTTCGCCACTGGGCGTTTCAATTGTTGAGCTGACGCACACACACAAAGTGCGTACAGGAAAAATAAATTTCCAGTTAAACGTATTGGGCTATTGTAGACAACATCATCAAGGGCTAAACGAACCCAGATTTCTTGTAACTTGGCACCAGGTTTCTGAACCCGAGGTGTGTTGATCTTGGTTGCAGACACCTAATTCTGTTTCGAAGTCGTGTGAATGCTTCGACGATACGCCTACTCTACCTGCTTTACAACAGGTTCCTTGGAATCCTTCCGTGATGACAATAACCCAGCCCAACTCAACTCCCACCATATTACTCCGCTGAAACCCGGCATTGGTGTGTCTCCGTCCCATTAAGGTTGGAACCCAAACGTTTGTGGCATGTTATTACACAATGCGTAGGCCGGCAACACAATTATGTTGAAGTGCCAGCCCTAAAAACGTCTGTACGAAAGCGCTTGTGTATCGCGATCCGACGCGCCTAAACTCTCAGCAAAAAGCGTAACTACCGGCACACATATTATACTATCTAGCGCAACTAGGCAGGATCGGTACAATATTGAAATACAGTATGGAGTTTGAGTATCTAGTTCATGTACAGCAACTACGCATGCCTACACTGGGTACCATCCCTTAAGATGCTGAAAAAGACAAAATTCGGCGACACTTGAGTTTGTTCCTTCTCGCCAGTGTATTGTATTCCATTGCATTTGTAACTAGCTTACCACCATAAGTGTCACGGAACGTTGTAGGGAATGTTGCTGTGAACGTTGCATGGAACAGTGCTGTAGGGCAAACTGTCCGGCAGTACGTCAGCCCGTAGAAATAATTTTCCCGTAGCGTCGGCAGTGGACACGTGCTACGATAGAGGTGCCCTAGTTTTTTTCTGAGGCTGATCACTTAAGGAGCTTTAAACCACACCCAAAAACATATTTTGAGTAAACTGAAAGTGCAACCCGATGAATAAACCCACGGCCTAGATATTCAAAAATTCATGTTGAATAACAATAACGACATTCCGACGATTTCGGGTTAAGGAGCGCCATCATGCAGAAACAAAAAAACCAAAAAGTGCTACCTTTATCGTAGCACGCGTGATTGCCCTGTGATTATCAAGTGTCGGCCAGTCCTACCTCGGTCACTCCGTTCCTTCTATATCCATTATGTTTCGTCTATTTTTGGTTTCCTAGTTTGGCCTCACTCGCCTTTTCAAACAACCTCTCGTTTTCTTCATCACAAGTGATCACAAACACTTATGTGCCACCTCAACGTATCTTCTGACAGAGACAGACACTCGACCCGCATTATTCTTGCAGGGCATGAGCCTCGCCCTTCGATGTACACGTCGACTGGCACCAAGTACCGACGTCTCGCTGAGTTTGTTGCGCTTTTCCGAGAAATTCGAAAATAGGTCTTCACTCTCTCAACTCACGGAGGGATTTTCTTCGAACCTCAAGGTCGGCCTCGACGCAGAGACATCACATCGACGCCATCACGTTCATCAGGAATATTCACGAGGGAGGCCTGATTTCACGGTTCACGCGTGAAGCAGATATGGAGTCTATTACAGGCTGTCACACGCGCGAAGTCGTTATCAAAACCGCTTATTTTAGATTCCACGCGCAACGTACGCACAAGTATATTTATCCCCGTCAAATTTCTATGCTACGACGAGCAGACCAATACGCGCTGTCACACGCAGCTAGGTCGTTGAAAAATTGGCTACTCAGCCCACCATCGGCAGAATCACCTCCTGCCTTCAGGGGGCGTTTAGTTCCAGCAATTGCACTCTGTTTTCCAGCCTAAAAAAACGTACTCAGACATAAATTCCCTTAATATTGCCTATGCGCAATGGGTCTTCGCTCATAGCGGAGGGGCGGTTTTACGTGCGCATAGCAATAGCGATCTGCTCGCACTGCCAAAAATCAGGTTATTGCCTTAACAATATGTTCATGCATCATATCCACAGGGAAACTACCTTTCCTTGCACACAAGCACTCTTGGTGTAGCCGGCACCGGACGAATTAACCCGACAACAGTGCATGCATGGTTCGACGGCGAGACACCAAACGTGGCACAAGCCGTCACCTCTGACACGCCCAAGAAAACGGCCAACGTAGCTTCACCAACGGTGCTCAAGCCAACACTATCATAAACCACACATCATCACTGACGATGGGTGCATACCGCCCAGCGGCATCTGCTTTATCGGCTACTCCTACTACTGCTGTAACTTCAGCAGCTACTCCGCGTCCTATGTGTACTACTTGTACGAGCACTGGCGCTTCATGTCTGCGACTTCTAGAAGCGATCTTGGTGTCCTCCTTCGCAGTGTCTTCAACCAACATCACCAGCCCATCAACTTCCCCAAGACTGCTGGAAAGGACTCCATCCATCATCAATCAGCTTGTCCCAGCATCCTACGTTCGACGGGTGCAAAATAGCAGAAAGGCGGCAACACGGTCACGGCTACGCCTACAACAGTACCTTCACCAGATGGAGCAACGACGTCTACGGCAGAGCCTAAAACTGTAGCACTACTACTCAGCAAGGACACACGGCTAAGAAATCACCTTCGTCAGTTATATTTCCAGCGACTGCCAGAATACCGCCTACCTGGAGCTACTCGTACAGCACAACACTACCACCCGACGAGCGACTGCATCAATTTTATCGGCCACAGCTATATTATCAGAAGCTGTCAGGGTAGTACCTGCAACTACTGGTTAACCAGCACTACCTGGAAGTCAGCATCATCTGGCAACATTCGCACCTGCAACTACTTGTAAACCAGCACTATCTGGAAGTCGGCATCATCTAGCAACATCCTCTCGTTTAACGTCTCCATCACCAAACGTGCCAGCGTGCACACATCCACGGGTTCGGTCATCTACAAGAGCGCATCCATTCACGCCGGAGGACTACAACAGCAGGCACGCCAGTGTTTGTAAATTAGCGCTGACCTCTCACCAACGCGCTTACGCGGCACAGCAGCGCGAATCAACTGCCACCCAGTACTGCGGGCCTACGACACAGGCCATGCGCAACACGTGCTACATACATTAGCTCAACCCGCGCATTGTCGCGTGATGATCCGTTGATGGTCAGCCCCACCCCGGTCACTCTCTTTCGGCTTGTCCCATTACCTTCTCTTCTTGGTCACAACCTTTGGTATTATGCGCCTTTCCAACCAATGTTTTTTATTCTTCATCACAAGTGGTCTTCACATACGTTTCGGTGTCACCTCTGCATCTGTTGTCAAATACTGATCCTCGAAACGCATCATTATTTAATACAACAATAAGTACACCAACATTCCACGGTCTGATTTCCCTCTCTACAACACCTCAGCTTGGGGGCTGGATGTTGTTCAACGTCGGTGTCGGCCAGGTTCCGTCTTTTGGTTCCTAAGCCTTAAGCAGAGAACTTGGCGACATCGTATTGGGCAAATACGGAGATGAGCGGCCTCAGCATGCATGCGCCATCATTGCTAATCCTCTTATATTCGCATATAAGTTCACTATTTTATTTTTTATCAACCGGCGGGAGGGGAACAATAGAGCTAAAACTCACCACACGTCCACGTATTTTCATACGTTTCGTGTGTCAAGGTAACTCAAATTCATTCGCAATCCAGCGTTAGCTGGCGTATTCTTCAGTTCCCGTGGCGACGGCAGCGCGAGCTGCCCCTGCCGACGGTCACGGTTATTGCTACCTCAGCGCAAGCTGCCGTGGTATACGGATGCGTGAGTATATCCACCCGACTTGATCCCTGGGGATCTGGTGCGGTAAACGTAGCCACCTGGACGGTAATCCATCCGGGTAGTGTGGGACTTGCTCACCCAGTAACAACCCCCCCGGCCATGAGAAAACAGCCTCCCGCCGGACTTGGTGCAGTTTCGGTCCACCCTACCCATTCCGGCGATGGTCCTGGATACAACGTCGACTAAAAATGAAGCCACTGGTAACTCCTACGTAAACCCTATTGAATCGTCGGGAGTCGACCCTAGACCGTTTACGTCATCAGCCATTGTGCCATCAGTCCCTAACGGCTGCATAGCATCGCCCACGGATCTCGCCATCTGTGGCGTTGGGACCGAGACAGAGAGGGCGGGATGTACCTCTCCCGCCCTCCTAGACACATATAGCCCTTGGACCAAGAGAAGGCCCTGAACAACCACTATCACAATCATGAATACGTTTGCCGCGATTAACAGGGCAGTCATGAGAGTCGAAGCTTCACTTCCTTTGTCTGCCAGGTCAACCTTCAAAAGAAGGGCTACGTACATGCTGGCCAGGATTATGGCGTTCCCCCAGCGGTACAACCACATATCGGCGTTTGTATCGAATGGAGAAAGGGACTCGGAAATGAACGTGAACACTATCGCCAACAGAAAAATGACGGCGATCTGCTCAGCGCTATTCGGTAGAACAAACACTGCCGCTCCGGTAAGCGCGATCCGGCGGGAGCACTCCACGACCTCATAGTAGTAACACGACGGGCTGTACGCAGCCCAAAGCCCACGGAAAGAGTCAAGATGAGTCATCTCCTCCCTAACAGGTTTCGTCAGGTCCCGACGATTGCTCGCTAGCCACCACCCAAAAAATGCAGGAATACCGACTGGATATACGCACGCCATGATGCTAGCGTACGTCTGATAAGCTGCGTGCGTTGTGGTATCGCATACAATGCTGTAGTCCGCACGCAGGTAGGATATACCGTCGTCCAGATCATCACAGACGAATGTCTGAAATATCGTGAAGGAGACTGACGAGTACAAGAAGAAAAGGATAAACAGTCCTGTGGACGCTCGTTTGCTTTGCAAGATAGGTTCTACCGTTGCGGTGTTCGTGTTGCTCCTCCTTGCCATGAAGAGAGTTCCAAACAACGCAGACAGCACGACCAGCGGCCCGACGGTAGCAAGCACCAGCCTATCGTAGAAGTCCGTGGTAACGAGACACGAATTGGACAGGATAAAGCCGATGTCCAAATTGATAGATGTCATTTTCGCCAGGAAAGCCTCGTACTCATCAGGATACACTGCACCTGCGATCTCAGTGAACTGGCAGTCCGGAACATGGGAACGTAAGGGCCAACATGCGTCAGCTACCATTGTGAATGCATCCAATCCCGTACGCAACAATTAAACCACGCGCGAAGTTATGTAAGCTATGTGAATTAGATGTGATTCCCAGTCGGGCGTTACATGCATTTGTGCCGTGATGATCCAACGGATGTGGTGAAATCCTCCTACAGCGTACGGACGTTTGGTATACGTTAGATTGTTTCCCCAATTTTCTCTTCCCGTACGGAAGTACATGTAGTGACCCGCATTTGCTATCAAAGTTGTTGTTCCTTCCTCATGTATATCTCGGCGAGTTCAAGACACCAAACACTAAACGACCGGAGGTTTCTAGCCTCAACACAGCCTGATTCTCCACCAGTCCATCCACCGTGCGGTCCAGATTCCAATGCACGGCATGTTGAACGAGGGAATGCTTGTTTCGGCGTTGTGACAAAAGACGTAGGGTACTTCTCGAAGCCAAGTCCTTGTTTGCTGTAAAGCCGAGGCAGTGGCACAGCTACACTTACAAGCCACCTGCAGGCCACACCACATATCCCACTACTCATGTTTGGGATCTCACCAACACCTATCGCCGAGAATCGTGTGCGTATTCTTGGGTTTGAGCGCTGGAAAACGTATGCTGCGTTTACGGGACTAACGGTGTATTTGACGTTTTGTTTGCCAACTAACACTGACCGTGCGGCACACGGTGCGAGGGGACACAACACATGGACAAACCGTCAGCATTGCCCATTTCCAAACAACAATTCCCCGTGAAGTTCTCTTACGGCTAGTACATACCTGGTGTATGTTGGCATTCTAAGCATGGCATAGATCCGTTTCAGAGGAATAGACTTCTCTGGGGGGGTCATACGGCATCGCCCACCTGAGTGACGATCTGCAAAACCACGACGACGATCTTGATAGCAGAAAGAGGGAGTGCCTTCCCAAGCCATTTGTAGCAAGACAGTATTGGCCGCGGACAGCTAGCTCCCGCTCCGCCCTCCGCTTCTTTAAGGATATGGAACACGATCACGACTACCGCAACTATCCCAAGGACCAAGGCTGCTGTTACGAGCCCCACCGTCCAGCGCCTGCTCTTTGTGGAGCACTCGTGGCAGAGGTTCATTACTCCCGGTGCATAGCCGTCAGCGCAGACGGCACAGTCTACACGCCAAGTACAGGATGGGGAAGGAGAAGGGTCGTTAGTTATATTGATTGTATCAGAGTCAGGTTGGTAATACAGGCCACATGCATGCGCGGTTATCTGTCATCCATATCGTTTACATAAGATAACGGAGAACAATATATATATACCAGTAGCATCTTTAAATATGCAGTGTTTGAACCAGAGATGCTATTGTTCTGCCTTCATTCGACCCAGCATGACCGGTATTCCTATTGTCCCAGTCGGTCCAACAGCAGTTACTTACAAGGTCCTGTATAGCCCGTCGCGCAGTAATCCAGATGGTCAGTTCCCCCTTTGCAAGCCTTCATTTGGTAGCACTCCCGGATGACTCGACTGTCAGCTGAAACACGGTAGTACCCCTCCAAAAGGTTGAACGTTGCAAGCGTGGTCCCCGCCGGTCTCCAAACGCCCTCGGGGATTTCCTCGCAGGCTGGAATTGTGTCGGTTTTGACAACAGCGGTCCCCTTGTCAACGTCACACCCCTCCGAGCATTGCTGACAGACCACTTTGAAGCGACAGGTCCCACCAGTGGCCTGGTAGACGCACACGGAGAGCAGTCGATGCATTCAAGTATCCTCGTTGGTCCTATTGCCCAAAAATTGGCAACTACATTCTTAGCAGAAATATACACAGGATGATCATTGCCCTGTTTATTTTCTGTTCCTACACGTCGTGTAAGAATCACAACTTCTTTCGGCGGTATCACCTGCAATGACCCAAAGGATATATTGTCCACCCGCAAACGGTACCACCCGACATGAACGCGTACAAAATCTCCATCGTTTTGCTACGCTACCGTCGAATGTGGAAACACCGGCAACCAATGACGACAAACACGCTATCATCCATCTGCTATGGCTTTGTGCTAAAAGGTTCAGTTCCTTTGTTAGCGGAAAGCGCATGATAAACATCCTCACGTAATGGGCATCACTGTACTGGTCAGAGGGGCAACTGAAGGCGTTGCCATTGAATGTATCGTTCCACAGCACAAGAGAAGACGCTTCGTCGTGGACTGCCACGCCGCCTCCCCCAGCTGTGTTTTCCAAGAACACCGTGTCGTTGAGTTCCCACGCGCCGTCGTTGTAGAGGGCTCCACCCAGTTCAACTGCCATAATAAGTGTTCAAACCGAGACAGGAAAATCCTGATTTATTTTGTGTGCAGCTTAAATCCACTCACGAAAGCGTTGCGTTACCAGAAATGTAGTGGCAATGCTTTGCACAGGATACTCAAAGACGGGATAAAAAGTATCGATAATCGAAGGAGTACCTTGGCAAAATTGACTGGGGGTTTTACCTAGCGCAGACCTCCCCAGACCCTTTTGATGCTTGGAGCACAAGGCTTGGCGGTGGTATTTTTGAAATATTTGTCCATCCCACATTTTCATGAAACCAATATACTCAGCTGGTAGTTAATGCCCGAGAAATTGACCAGACCAACCCGAAGGCATGGATGATGTCAGTAAGCTCTCACCGGCAGCGTTGTGAAGGAAGACCGAGCCATGAACGAATCTGGCCTTCTCAATCTCGACGGTGTCATCAGTGCTGAAGTACAAGGCCCCACCGTTGGAAGCTTTGTTCCCATCAAACCAGCACTGCTCAAACCCGCCTGTAGTTACCTCTGTGGACGTCAGAGAAACGGCTCCTCCGGATGTTCCGGCATTCAATTCGAATGTTGTGCCGATTATGGAGAACTCGATCGGATCCGTGAGTGATATAGCTCCCCCGAAAAACTTAGCGTGGTTTCCCGAGAAGGACATCGCCCCCCCGATGACAAAGTTAGGACTTAAGGACGAGAATATGGCACCTGCGAAACGGGATAACATAATAAAGCGCGAATTAGATATATCCTAGCAGTCAATCATGGAATGTACTCCTACTCTACACTGGAAGGAACAATCGTTTAATCGCAAAACCGAGTACTCTTTGAATCGCGAGGTATTCGCCATACGTAAGAACGATTGGTGCTACTGCAGGCAGATCAGCTGTGTTTACGAATTGTGCAAATCCGGTAAACGTTAAACCTTCCCGCTTGCTCGACATCATACGTACTCATAACGAACCATAGATTCCTACTTCTGAGAAGGCCTCAACAACCCCAATCCGACCCTGCGCGCTCACGAAACGAGACACAAACTACGCCGAGACCGTGCGCACGTGCACATCTCGTTCTATGGATTCAATGCGTTCTGCTGTCGACGCCCAAATCCAATCTGAATTGATCATATGAATTGAATGCTTCTTCAACCGAAGGTCAGGCCGTTTAGCGTTCATGCCGAGCCGATAAATTCCTATTAATAATCTGCTGTAGTATTAAATGTCAAATGTAGCGCGTCATTTCCTTCAGCCGGCCCCCACGCTGGTCAAGCACTTCATGTCCATTGTTCTGAAGCCAAATATTTCCATTATTTTCCTAAGAACTGTACCTCCGTTGACGGCGGTATTGAACGAAAGCTCCGCATCTCCCAAGATGGTCACGTTCGAGCCGAGATTGTTAATGGCCCCTATCGATGCGTGCAAGGAAGATTGTTCGAGCGTGATCAGGACGCGTGCTACGATAGCGGTAGCACTTATGGATTTTTGTTTTTGAATGACGGCGCTCCTTAACCCAAAATCATCGGAATGTCGTTCTTTTTTTCAATCTCAATTTTTTTTTATACCTGAGCCATGGGTTTGTTCATCGGGTTGCACTTTCAGTTTACACGAAATCGGTTTGCGGGTGAGGTTCAGAGCTCCTCAAGTGAGGAGCCTCAGAAAAACAATGGTATCATTCACCTCTATCGTACCACGTGTCTCAGGACAGAAATGCTAACCAGGCATCGACCGACGAGCAGCACGCGACTTGCAACTTAAACGTTTAACAAACGTACCAGCCATTTGCAAAATAAATCGACGGTGAGACATACCGAAATATGTCACGACATGTTGTCGGAAGGAAACTGAAAGCATAGTTGCAGTTGCTGTACTTTGCCTATTGCCAAAATCAGTAAACAGGGGACTCTTCACATGTAGAGGGTGATTCAGACGCCGACGGTAGAGCAGGTCTGTGCACCTAAGGGATGCCGTCAACCGATCACTCCTGACAAAGGGATCGTTGAACAAATCATATGCTTGCCGGTATTGCTGACTGGGCCCGATAGTGATACACGCTGCAAGTTAGATATTGCCATATACGGCGTGTTTAGATTCTGGAGGGCATATATGCCTTTCGGGAAAGGAAATGACCTTCACGTCTTCACATCAGCACACCACCCCTGTAGCTCCGCCATCTGCACCCAATGGTCAAGCAATTAACTCATGCACCACCCAGTTTGTTCTCTCGGGGAGATTGGGTTGCTTTCACCTAGACACGATAATATCTAGCTATTACTAGCTGTAGAAGACAAGATCAGCCAGACAGGAACACGCTTACATCCTTGTCCATAAAGGTTCGTGGACAGACATTTCACAACGCGCAAGGCCATCCAGACCCGCGAAACAATCCACAAGCTCGATGGCTCTTCGCTTGCGCAAACGTCACAACAGCAGGCAGTTGTGTCGACCAGCGACTTCAGGTGATAATATACGCAAAATCACTCACACATCTGGGGTCCTCGCGTATGTGTAGAGGGATGGTCCATTGGCACGAGCTTCGCATCGGGCGAATATACTGCTCAAATGTCTGGGTCGGTTGACGAGCCCAACAACTATATCATGCTTGCTTACGTTATCAGCAAGCACTCTCTACTCCCTCGTGTTTGGGCGGGGGGTTGTCGCCCCACAAGCAACTTCCCCACGATGACTGCGCGTTGGGGTTTCAAAATTCTCACGACTCTATCCGTGTATTCTGTCGCAGACCCCCGACCAAAACATGCCAAATAATTTCTACACAATAACCCACAATGGTTCCCGTATTGTGTTTGCGGAGGCCGCAACTGCGTTTAGAGGCAAACTTGATGCATCTGTTTTCTCACCCCCGTCCTGATCCGCAGAGTTGTTGACAAAACTGGTGCTGCCGTAGACGAGCAGTGGCGATTGGTGGGCGACAATGGCACCTGTTGGAGGGTGAAATATACTATTTGGGTGAGTCTTGCGGTTCTCATCGGGTTGCCCGAGATTGTTGGTGACAGGAACAAACGTCGTTGAGCGAAATCTTTAGAGGTACAACACTCCTGCTGTACTTATACATCACTTAATCATTTGGCAAGTGCATACTCAAAACAGCGATTGGGGCGGCAGTACCTACAGTTGAAACCACAAGCACTATTTTCAGCCTGCGTTTGTTGGTTAAATAGTGGCATGTGGAACTTGGTGGGTGAATGTCAATCAGGCGGCTCGACCCGAGCCGCTGAAAGGGAGCACGTCTTCCAATGGAACGAAGAATCTTTGAAAACGGTTGCATTCCGTAAGAATGGAAAATTAGCCAATCAAACATTGTTTCCCTTGGCTTTCCCTCTGGCAATGGTTTATGAGTGGTCCTTGTTGAAGCTCATGCTGCCCATTTTCAGATGGCAAACATGAAATTGATAATATTCAAAAATTAACTTGATAATTCCGCTGTAGTTTAGGAACTGCCTTGATACGCCTTGCAGAACCTCCTCAGTACAATGCGTATATACCTATACAACGAGCTGCAGTTCATGCCATATATAGCAGCATTATCCCTGTGCAATGGCCGTCCCTTTCGTCGCTAGCGGCGTTAGTGTTGTAGTAAGTATCACCACATCAGACAAAGAAGCACATCTTGAAATTGGCAAAATGGGGCCGGTTAGTGAGTGAACATTTCTAGTCAACGATGCAGGCGGACAGTTTGACCGTCAATTTCTGGTGAGGATGTGTTCCTCGGTTAGCACTGCGTATCCAAGTAACGGTATCGGGTAATTCCGGTATTGGTGGCAATAGTTTTGGAAGAATGTTGTCTTTGTACCTGAGATGCTGGCCAGACAGTATCACTGTCTGTCAACATCAAGCATCTTCTGGATATTTCAAACACCGGCAAAGAAGGATAACCACAACCAGTGCAAGCCTGTGGTACCACCTTCCAAAGGAAAATCTCGACCATAATGTACACGATTGGTGACGTTAAGGTTCGTGCTTGCAGGCGCTCTGCAATCGTCGTGGTAACAAAACAGTCGTGCGGCACACTGTACAGCAGGATAAGCGAGATATACCCGACTAGGTCAGGCCCATGCATTCATGCTAAATTTAACAGTCACGGTCTTCAGGTATCAGAAGGGCTTGAGAATAACCCGCACGCGAACTATTCTACTTCTCTGACCTCCGTCGTAGCCTGTGTTGTGCTCAAACCGACTAGTGCCGTTGATGCAGATTTCCGCGATGAGGACAGTAATGGCCCCTGAAGGAAGGTGGTCAAAAATATCGATTGTTAGGACAACCACCTCACAAGGATGGAGTTTTACCGAACTTGTCATTTCACGAAGGAGAGCAAAAATTCGAAATGCGGATATTACTCAGTACTCACCGTGTAAATCAGACGACGCAAATACATGCACGTCTTAATATCAGTAATCGACACTCATATTCCCGAACAACTATTACGGGGGACCATAGTAATCAGGACCAAATATGGTTGGTAAAAACATTGGAATATATAGGTTTTTGTGTGTATCGTAGGTCCTGATTACTATGGTCCTCCGTAATATATGATATTTCTGCAATGTACTGCCATCAGCGAGCGACCGAGGCAGCGACGGAGATAGCAGCTCAGCCGACCGAGGAACTCGTGGGACGAATGCAGTACCCATGGACAAACAATGTGTCAAAAACGGCAGCAATTCGTGAAAAGGCGACATGGAATCAACAATAAAGGATGTATGTCTTAGGAGGAACACACACTGTCAGACCTGAGGTATCGAACACTTTGAGCTTTCAAGACGTGTACCCCGTACTGGTGTTATGCGAAGTATGCTTTTTAAAAATTTATTCCGTTGTACTTCTCACCTCCACGATAATTGGCTGAGTTGTGAGAGAATGTGGAGAAACCGAGTATGTTCAAGACCACCTCCGAGTATACACCCACCGCACCTGAGTGTGGGAAAGAGGTAGACAGATCGTATTATGGTTATTGATCATGTCCCCCCGTTAACCCATCGGCACGACAGAGTCACGCAGTGCGTGCGTCAGACATGCAATACATAAAAGATAAAAAGGCGGGCACGTTTCAAGGAGACCGCAACCGAATTAGAACCAAACAGGTAACACGTTGAACCTGGAAGTGGAAAAAAGAATCATTGAGGCAAACAAAAGATATACGCCAACCAACAATAAAGGTACTATGCATAGTAAGCGGTACAGCTGGTAATGTTCTTATTGTGCAAATTGACAAGTTTTTTTTTACTGATAAGTACCGTCGCTCTCGGCCACGTTCAAATTCGGAAATAAAAATTAGGTCATACGTTGCAGGTGAAAGCCAAAGCAATATTTCACCCCCACACTCCTATATACCTATGCGTTTGCCATATGGAATATCTCGTTTCCGTCTCGCACGAGGCCACACCCTGATATCATTCCACACACACATGTCAGCTTCTGACCCCAAGACAAAAAACGTATTTTCTTGTGTCATGACGGCGGCGAGTTTCCCGACGACTATCACAGGATTGCTGGTATGATGCACGACATATAATTCCCCAACGTAACCCATAGACAAGCAACGATGTTCCCTAATCCATTTGAGTGTATGGGAAACGTTTCGGGCTGGTTGTGCCGAGCCTCGTCCGTCCCAACCACGAATTCCTCCAAGGGTTAATGCCCTAATCGCGGCATTTTGTATGATGTGACATACTGGTATGTATATTGGGCTCAACGTGCGTTAGGTTTAGCGTGTGTTTGCGTCCGTTTCAGGCCACGATATGTACTTCAAGAGTACCCGCGGCCTGCGGATGAGATATGCACCTAGACCACGGCACGGCAACTTGGACCAACGAATACCAAACCCATGCATCATGGGGTGATCCACCCCTTTGCGCGGTATCGAGTTGTCCACGACAGGGATAGATCGCAATTGTAGTTCAAGGCGGTCCCGTAAAAAATACAGGCAACCTCCTGATCACCTGGGAACGGACTGGAGCCTTCGCGCATCCCTTACCAACGAGTAGGGCCAACTACACCAAATCTAGCTGGGGCGGCGCGACTACTGCTCGCACCGCCTCTGCCCGCGTACGATGTTCACCTTGATCAACGCCACGCTTGCATATCATATCCCTACCCTGTGCTTACTACCAGGTATATTACTAATTGCTACCAGGGCTACGGTAGAGGGGATGTTATACTATTCTTTTTACTGGCGAGTTTAAGCCACTCGCGCGAGTGGCTATGTATTTTATTAAACACGGTCTTAAGAACGCCTTGTTGGCGTAGCGTAACAAAATCACTTCACGGCGGTGCTCAGTTTCACTTACCTCCTTCTTCTTTGGCTGTGTTGTGGTCAAAAGTTGTATTGCCCTCGAAGGAAACCGATTGAGTATGGGCGTACAGAGCACCTGCGGACATTGTACCACGAGCATAGTAAATTCCCATGGCTAATGTTTGAGGACGACGTGACGATGTGAACTGGATAATGTCTAGGTTATCGGGTCTCACGGGATATCTAGTCAGAGGTTGTACAGGTGAAGATGTTTCTTGTAGTCCTATAGTCAGGGTTAGTATACCGACGATAAGTGGGGCCCAAGTTGAGAGCACTTCGGCATAACCTGCGGGAATATTTGAATACTCAGCAAAATCTGTACGAGGGGCTGACATATAACCACCCAGGATACATATCCTATCCGTCTCAAAGTACTCTTCATTTCCAAGGAAAGAGCAGTCCACCACTAGAACAGACGATGGCGGTTAGGCCATGCGAGGGACTCGAGTTACGGAACACGAAACAACATCTCCATACCTCCCGGCGTTGACCGGTATGTCGATCGGACGCCGATCCATGGGGTGAAACTGAGCTGTTTTGTTTCTGGGTACAGCGTACAGTGTACCATGAGGTACGACAAAATGAAAGCCCAGGCATGTTTTTCCCGGCCGTGAAAGCGCAACTTGAGCGACCACAAGGCCGATTTGGCACGCCTAGATAATGTTTCGCGTTTTTGCACCGTTACCATTACCACAACTGTTCTCGTTCAAGACGCAGGCTAAGCACACCTTCAAATATTTTATAGGCAAGACACGCTAGACGATGGGCCTGTTAAGGTGCCAGCACGTCCTACAGATGCTCTGACCCCACCCGAGATGGAGCACTTGCATACAAACTGTGTGGACCCGACCTGCTCTGACTTGGTATAACACCAGGATCGAATACAGGCCATACCAGGTACGTCAGACGGAAAGTGGTCGTATGGTAGAGGATTGATGAAACATTCTGGTACGTCGATCGGGGGGACAGCAAAGGGTACAAAAAATAAACAATGCCCGGATAATCAATGAGGCACTACCAAATGCTTCTTGTTTGTAAAACTCTGCGGTCATGACATACAACGTAGGACGCGAGGTGTCGTGACAATCACCCGACCAAACTACAGTAACGTGTCTACGTTACCCCCAAAACAAGGAAAATGAAAATTGCAATCCGCGGGATATGCAATCACCCTGAGCAGCCTCGACGGACGTGGCATGTTGGCATGTTAAGTAAAGCGCATTGAATCGTCCTCACCGCCGGAGGTTGCAGCCGAGTTGTAGCCAAACCACGTTTGTCCGGCGACGCGAACAGGCGCGTTCCCCGCGAAAACGCCTCCTGCGAGCAAACAACTACGCCGTCAGTATCAGTGCTGTCTCGCAAAACAAGCCCAAAAACAAAAACAGGACAACGAAAAAAAAACTTGATGTCGCGAACCATTGACGGGATTGAGGTTACGGGCTACCGCCTATCATCCCATTTTGTTTGCCATATTGTATCGGGGCGGGGCAAGCTTCGATCGAAGTCTCAACGCTGGAGACGATATGGACGGTGCTACACAATAGTAAGATGAGACGTGCAGATGAGATGCCGACAACGTGTTTCGCTCCGTCTACTCGGCTGCTCAGAGCAGATGTCAACCAGTGATCACATTGAAATTCCAGGTCACATGCACTAGTGCTGTTGTACCAGTACAACGGTGGTGCATTGCGTGATATCGTACATGTTCACGTTGTTTACGGTGGCTGGACACGTTTATATACTGTTCCGCCGTCAATGATGAAGATCGTGCAACCAAACATTAACACGACAACCTCCCCCTTCCCCGGAAATAGTGATAGCCAGTAACTGGTATATAAAGCCCAGTAAGCACCAAGCACTACTGACGGCACAATCTCGAAGGTATGCTTCAAACGCTGCACTCTAACGCATCACCACTCTTACCTCCGGTGTCGCCCGCCGAGTTGTATCCGAAGGAAGTTTCGCCTGCCATATCTACGACTGAAGAAATCACACAGATGGCACCTGCAGGGAGGAAGGAGGACCTTAGGAATTGGCGGCTGAGCCGTGTGCTGCTATAGGGGTGGCACGGTTTGGCGAAAATGTTTGTGACCGACATGGGGCTTCTTAGATGAGAAACTACCCAATGTCGTTGGAACACAATGTATCAATAGTATTGCATACATCATTCACAACACACTTAGGTCATGGGATCCTTCTCCTAGTTGCACGTTTGTTGGTATCAAAACATGTATCGGGTCCTGTGTAGAACTCCCCCAGCGAGAAGCTTTAGAATTTCGAGGTTATACCTTAATGAGAGGACTTCCGTGACAAACGGCTTGACGTTGAGCACAAACCCTCGTTTGTGCTAACTAATCGACGAGGGGGCTGAGCGTTCGACATCCTGAGCGAACCACTACGATGACGTAACGAGCGGTGCTACATAAATATCAAACTAACCGGTGAGGAGGGATTCAGAATATTTCGCGGCAGTCATCAGGTTTGATTGCTGGATGCAGAGAGTGACTATATGGATGGCCAAGCACAGTTTTTCAGAGGTGAACACTAATGCAATCAATCCAAAATGGCGCAAACCAGCTTTCACATACTTGTACAAGACGCTGCTCGCCCGTGTACGACGTCGACATACACCGTACGCAAGTGCAGTCGCGATGTCGTAATCATTGACGTCCACAAACGAGACACAAAGGAGCAACCAACCCACGGCGCTAAGCACATGGCGCCCATTACGTCGCCCCTCAACGGCGCATCGAGTCATAACACCGTAAGGGACATGGTAAGTGACACGGCAAATTACACGGTAAATGACACGTTTTTTTGCAGGATACGTCACACAGTAAGTCACACTGTAAGTGACACGGGAAGTGACACTGTAAGTGACAAGGTAGGAGACACTGTATTTGACATGGTACATGACGCGGTAAGTAACGCGGTAATTGGCACGTAAATGACACGGTAAGTGACACTGTATGTGGCACGGTAAATGATACCGTAAATGATACGGTACGGCACACGGTAGAGAGGGGGCACCTTTTGGCCCGAAGGTGTCCAACTGCACCGTCTAAATTGATGAACTACTCAATATCGTGGTGAAACTCTCAAGCACCTGTTTCGGTGTTTCCCGTGTAACGTTTGTCAAAGTCGGTGTTTTGAAGAAGGGTCTAACGAGCAATTCATGTTGCGGATTGAAAAATATTTCGGCCCGACTTCTACCGTCGAATGCCTCGATCGATGTTGACGGGAATAATGACCGCAAAGTTGACCGCTACGTTAACGGCAGTGTCGACCGCAATGTTGACCGCACTGTCGACGATAATGTTGACGATCTGGCGTCTGGCATTGTTGACGGCATTTCGATCGCAATGGTGGCGGCAATATGCACGACCTGGGCTGGTTCCAGACCCGAACGTTTCAGTTGGTCGTAGTTCGGTCTCAAATGTTTGAGGTTACCTAAACATGGAAAGTGATATGAAGAATCGGGTATGCTTGCTGCTATGCAATAGCGCGTGCGACGGGAATTGATGTGCCGCCACTGATTGTTTATATCAGGAGGATTGCCTCCAATGCTTTTCGACAAAACCAAACCTTAAATGCAACTCAACTTTCCGGCGGCTTGGAGTAAAAATTGTACAATCATCACGAAGGCGGGTGGTACATCGTCTCCCCCAGATGTGCAAATTAATTGGTTACTTCACTGCCCGCCCCCGACAACATCTCGCTTTTTACTATTCTGTACCGCATACAGTATCACACACTAACATCTACTAGTTTGTCCTCAAAATCATTGGCGCAAATAGTGTTTGTTGTATTTGTGTCGTGATATATGTAGAAAGTGGGTGTTCTGTGCTTCATGCAATTACATAAGTTTCAAACGTATATATACAACTCTGGACAAAGGCACTCGCATGGTCTTACCTCCTTCATCCCCAGCTGAATTGTGTACGAACGAGGTGCTGCCGGTCGTGTAGACCTCACTCCTATATGTCGTAATGGCACCTGCAGCGGACGTTCCACACCGATCATGACTAACATCTCATAAAATGTGCGGCACGAATGTTGCTGAAGACCCTTCTCGTTGTTTTGTGTGTCCTCCGCACAATTCGAACAATGGTAGGGAATAGAAGGAGCAAGTCCAATTAGGGTGCAGGAGGGCGTTAAAGTGCACCTTTAGAGTAGATCCCAGCTTGCTGTTGCTGTTGCTTTGGCGGTAGCTCTGGTACTCAACAAATCATGTCGCTTAGAGACACGACACCAACAGCCCCACGCCTCGAAAACAATATAATAGACAAGACGTTGCAATGAGAAACAGCCGAGCGAGAAATTCCTGCCGCGAGAAGTCGCTAACACGTGTTACTGCTGAACCTAGATCGCCAGGATGGATATATGTCGGTATACTTCTTAGGTAAATAGCAATCGTGGATTTGGCTATCGACGTGGAAAGTCTCCCTGTGAAGGTGTACCCCGTGCAATCACTGTTTGACTTGAATGCACGTGGTCATAGTCGTGTTAAATGCGGCAGGGACTAAAGTATAACGAGTGGGCAATTGAGTTGTCGAGGTTCAAGCCGTACCAACATATATACAATATCGCAGATCACAGGATTTCTTCGAGCAACGTGGCATAGTATTGCACAAACGATGCAAGTTCACCCGTTACAACTTTGCAACGAGAGGCCCAACCAACAACGATCCTGTGAATACCGTACTCTCGTAACAAAGCGTTCCATCTTACAGTCGGTCGTATTAATTAGTGCCGTTCACCAATGCACTAGCAACATGTTTGCCGCAGGCTGTCTAACCCAAAGAAGAACACGGCATTCCTCACCTCCCCTCCCAATCGCTGAGTTGCTTGCGAATAAACTATTTCCTTCGACGTTAAACTCCGAACCGACGCCGAAGAAAACACCTTCAGATTCGAGAATGGAGAGGATAATATTCGGTAACGAATGAAGATGTCCGTTGCGGCTTTACATCCGTTCGGAACACAAATTCGACGAGACTAACGATGTGGTGGTGCAAGGTAATTCATGTGTGCTCGAACAGGATATCCCTTATGAGTGTGCTTGGATGTTTTTTCCTCGTGCAGAAAACACATACCTGGTAAGGATATTTCCAAACCGAGTTTGAAACCAACAACTGAGATGTGTGGATATCGAACAACAATAAACGCAAATAAAATCTTTGACATTCTACAAGGTCCAACCCAAAGTGACGCGACCAGAATAGAAGAAGGGTTATTCCGTGAAAGTCCCCCCTGGCGATGGGAGGAGATGAGGAACATGCTTCGCTTCAAAAGGCTTGCGACGGTCGAGGATATAAGTCCGTTCACTCAGGGTATAACCAGGGAGATATCGACGGGTTACCTTACGCACTACCCCTGTTCCACATTGAACACGCGAAACGTGCACAGAACCCGTGGTCTAGGAAACGTAAATACACCTAAAAACACAAATTACATATCAAAACAATTGGGTACTTCGTCAGGTAAGGGACCCCACCAGCAAAAATCGGTTGGGGCCAAAGCAGGCTTTCTTACTGCGGTCTGACTCTCAAAAACCGCGTAAGGGAGCCTTGGGGTGGGAATGTGACAAACTGATACACATGGCTGAGTTGCCTACCTGCGCGTGTACAAAGACATCCGGCTAGCATGGGGGGCGAAGCAAATTGAAACAATTCGGAATGGTGGGACAATCAACACACGCTATGTCTGGAACCTACCGCTGCGGGCAACACACGAGAGATTTTCAAAGGGAAAATCGTGTTTACTGTGGGAAGTCTTGCTTTATCCTAAATGCTCAATGTGAGCTTTAGATACTTGTCGAATGAAGCTTATGGCATCCTGTAAGGCTAGGATACCGAATTTCCCGTGTCTGCGACGAGGTTCGAGTTATTTGCGACTAACCCAAAACCTACCGAAGAACATAACTGAGACAACGGCAAAAATAATTATTTAGCAAAGGCCGCTACAGGCTCTCGGGCGACTGTATCTCTTCAAGAGAAAACTCATAGAGGACGACAAGGTGTATGGTGCACACACCGCAGTGTCGAAATGAGACGTACATCTCAACAGTTTTGAGAAAGATATAACCATAGTAGCGTACTAACGCTGGTGCTGCCGTCGTGCGAAACGCTTCATGTGTCTGCGTGTCATTGCTGCCACGGATCGTTGCTGGCGTTCTGCAAGACAACCCAATAGCATCACGAACTCCAACATATATATTACCTACACATGGCTAGACACAACGAAGTATTCCCCCCACACACATATTGTGTAGGGGTAATCCGCTAACGTTTAACGCGCGTGAGCTATTTCAGACGCAATACTACACGTGCGCGATCGTCACGTGGTAGAATGTTCTTGAAATGTGCCTGGACAACTTGAGAGGAATTAGCTTCAACATACCCGAGAGGTAGACACGACGGCCTGACCAACGTCGGCGTCTACAAAGCGTACATTCTTCACGTCCACGTAAAACTCTCACTGGCAGCATGATATTCCGGTACAGGACACCGGGTTGGGGAAACAAATACCGAGGGATATTACTAACCTCCGGCGGCTAGTACCGAGTTGCCGACAAAGTATGATTCGCCCGAGAAGTGTATTCTTGCCGAAGAAGCAAAGGCGACACCTGCGGGTAGGCCAAGGGGCAATTCATGTCTCTGGTTGACCGCATCCGCACGCAGGCAACTACCGAGGAATAGGATTATGGGCATTATTTCTACTACAAGAACTGAAGTAGGATACAACGACATGGGGCACAAGAGCATAGTGCACAATAGCATGGTGTACAATAACTTGGGGCACAATAGCATGGTGGTGTACATTAACATGGAGTACGACAGATATAACATGGTGTTCAATAGTATGGGGTACGATATCGTGGGGTACTCTTAACATGTTGCTCAACAACACGGTGCACAACAACATGGTGTTCAATAACATTGTATACATTAACGTGGTGTACAGTGGCATGGTGTACAATGACAGGGTCTAAAATATCATCGTGTGCAACAACATGGTGCACAACAGCATAGTGTACGCTTTCTCACCTCCGTCACTTTCCGCCGAGTTTCCTGTAGACGTAGTCCAGCCGCTGACAGTTACATTCGAGGACAAGGCATTGATTACACCTACCAGGCAGAAACAAACGGAGGACAGCGGTGAGTGAACAATACTGCTTATAACGAGCATGCCAGATAGCATATCACGAATGGCGAGTCGTTCTGCCGGAGCCACGCTAGATCATGCCTATATAAACTGCCAAGCAGCTGCACGTGTAACCGTGTGTTTGGAAAACACATTGTACTAGTCTATTAATACTATCCCTCGCCTCTGTCAAGGATTGCTGAATTGCTGTCAAACGACGTGTGGCCGTCGACGTATACCTGCGAGCCATCGGCAGAAATGACACCTACGGACACGGAGGGAACAGCATGAACAGGATCGATAGTGTGATATTCAGAAACACGACACGGTGACTGGTCGCTCGATGGCATTTCCGTAAAGTTCGGTAGGCGAGCCGGATATGAACAAGGTATGGCATACGATCTGCATCACTTGTATCTTGCGTAAGTGCTGATTCGTCCAACCAAGTCTACAATTCGTCACACGTACTTGCTATGGAATTGAACAACCACTTCAAACATGAACGCATAGCTTATCAGACACGTATCCAGGTACGACTACGAGTAACACATTAAGGTACGACAAATAAGTATAGCAAACATTGTGGACGCCACCAGCTGTAATGCCATGCGGAATCGGCCAAATTCCATCCAAATGAATGGGTTGTGGTTCAGCCTGTTGGAAAAAAACATAGTGTGAACGCTCAAATGTTGAAATTTGCCTTGTCTGCGTAACCTTACGTCATAAGCTGTAATATCATTGGTCGTAGAGTACGACGATTATATCACATATACACTGTATGAGAATGTTTCCACGCGGCAAGGAGCTTCACAAGCCAGGAATCACTGCGATACATTGCCGTTGACAGCGTGCATTGTTGCGAAAACGTACTACCACGCCAAGGTTTCTTACCTCCGCTGGATCCAGCTGTGTTGTAGCAGAAACTAGCTTCTCCGGCGATATAAACCTCTGACACAGACGCGTAGACGACACCTGGGGCTCGAGAACGGGCAATGACGTCCAGGTTCAAAGCTCGTGTTGGGAATCCTTTGTATATGTGGGGAGAGCGGACGGTGTGGTACCTAAGCTCGTATGCGCTTTTGCGGTATTATTCCTACTCGTGGCTCCATCTCACGTTGAAGTGCAGCAGATATTCAATAACATAAATATGCGGGTAGGGCATCGATTTGAAGTGGATAGGAAACTGCTCCTCGTTCGGGTTAGAACTATACTATCAGAAATCCCAGAAGCAGGAGGACGTGGTATGGGCTTCGTACTTGACGCTGTCAGTCCGGTTTGGTGTTCAAATAGAGCAAAATGGATGTAATGCGATGGTAGCTGTCAGTATCTCGCATTACAGAATATCAGACGTGCGGTCGGAGAGTCGTGCAGCCCGTGTACGACTTCGCTCGTGTTATTGTACCTGGCATGTTCCAACACCGAACGGCGTACACAAGTACCCCGAACGAAAACTATTTTACACCGAACCCGGCAATAAAGTTCGAAATCAGCGCATTCTGAAAACGGGTTTGTCGGCCAGCAATGTGCAGGTCTTCCAGCTTGCAGGAGGATTGAGAGATCAGAAGAAAATTCTTTGAGTGAGCATGCGCGCTCAAACGCAACGTATGCAAAGAGCCACCAATCAGATATCGCGCTGAAGAACCAAAAGCCCAGCATGGGTGGTAAATGTTTTAGACAAATGCGACAACATTCAAGTAATCAAACTGTTGCTGATTCGATTTCATGCCGATATGTAATCGGTCTGCCGCCTGTGAATGGCAAGCGTTTTTATAGCAGAATCCTCGCAGTTCAAGAGTTGTACCACCACAGCGCATGTCAGTCGAGGGTCACACTTCGAAGTATGCGGCTACGACATCTAAGGCCAACCAAACGGAATATAAACAGATGGTCAATGTCGTGGCACAGATGTCTACAAAATGGAGCGGAGCGGGTGGGGGATATTGACATGTGTGCACGGTTCGTGACCGCCTCTGAAAAACAGCCAAGCACATTGGGTCGGGCATCAGAGATACACACAACCTACGAACGGGCTATACAAACCGTTCTGCTATTTAGAATCCAACCAAGGTAGCCGTATAGGATAGGGGGCTTTGAAGTGATATCTTGGTGAAGGTTAATTTCCGGACCACCATTGGGCTTGGGTGGTGGGGTCTATGTGTGCGTTAAGCTTTGCGTTTCCACGAAACGACGTTCGGATGAATCGGGTGGGCCTGAGAGTAAATGTGCGTGATGATGGACAACCTTTATTATGTCCATTGTGCATTTGTATAGGGTGTATTTCGTTTTTGTAGCGTTTGTAGCAGGCTGGGGGACAGATGGGGGCCTGGTGATGGTGTGGTGTTGCGGCTGTGTTGATGGGCGATTACTCCCCTGTTTTTCTGATGATGGGTGATTGTGTCTTTTTTGTTCGGGTAATTTCTTATTTGCTTCATGGTTATTTTTGCTTGTTGATAGAACGTGTTTTAACCTTGTGCAAACTGCCTACGATATACCTACTCGTGGGGTATAGTTTTGGTTCGCAGGCCGATACCCATTCCCAGGGTTACTCCTTCGATTTTCTCTATTTCACTTTAAATCCCACAAATATATTCTAGCTACGTAGATAATCGAGGACACCCCGTGCAAGGGCGCGTCCAACTGGGTATACGGTATTTTCGTGTCCTTGCCTCGTTAAGATGTGTCTGGTGCCAGGTGTGGTAGTGCTAGGTGTATGTGTGCCTTGGCTCACCTCCTGAATCGCCGGCGGAATTGTTCGCAAACGACATGTTGCCGTTGATTTGGACTTTAGATTTTTCGGAGTAGATGGCACCTGGGAGCAAGGATTGGAGGGGAGGTCGTATTGGCTGAGATGACCATCATATGAAAAACTTGACGACTATAGTGTGTAATGTTGACACTGGTGCGAGTGTACAGGTAAGACGGCAAATGTATTCGCTATCGTACACAGGCGGAAACGTCGTGGTCAGTGACACGGAAATAATTTACGGCAACAATGTATTGCTGTAGTTGTGTACATAAAGGATAGATTTGCCGGTAGAAGTAACGGTCTCCGTAGATGCAGTCACCGGCAGTCACGGTTTATTGTAGAGAGAATTGGGCACGTTTATATCGGGGTCAGGGGATTCGGGGGAACAGGCGCAAATCAGCGCCCTTCCGCCCCACTGAAGGGTACAGACCTCACGAGTAGGTTAGCAAGACCGAGCCGAGCAACAAGCCAGTCGCGGTTCTTGCTGGGAACGTCACCAGATTGAAGTAGTCACTGGGTTGGCCAACCCAGCCAGAAATCTGTGCCTCTCTCTTCACCCGCTCGCCCCCCATTTTTTCTTTTTCGACGGGGGGAGGGGTGGGGAGGAAGGGAGAGTTAGGGAACCGGGGTTCTTCGAAAACAATTATTGTACATAAACCCAGATTGCCGTACGAACAACGGGTGTCGTACATCCATTGTTTTGGATGCCAAACGTAAGCACAGAGGCTGAGACCAAGCAAACACACACGCTTCCTAATGAAACTCGCCTTGCAAACACCCTTTTCACCCTCGTCTCACTACTCCCACGTCGATTTGATGGCATGCGTTCCATGTGAGCTCTCGAACCAAGGAACCGCACAATATGCCGGCCGACGTAATTCTCGCTCTTGATGCCATATATCAAAAGTTGTATCTCGCTTGCGATATCGCCAGGAAAATTATGCCCAAACATGATTTACACATTTTATTCTATCTCCGACGCACTGGACATCTGATTCCTGTGGAAATCATCAAATTCGATTATTGTTTGCTAACACGAGCAAGCCAGGGGACGGAGAACCACTATAGAATACCCAAAATTGCCGCCATACTATGCTTTACACGTACGGTAGCAGTCTAGTTTATGTACTAACAACTGTACATCCAACTTTAACATAAATTAGTCTCACCTCCGTGATGTTGGGCCGAATTGTTCGAAAATACGGTGTCACCCTCGATGAGCAGCTCCGAATCGTACGCGTATATTGCACCTGCCCATAGTGAGAACAAAATTGACAGTATTTTGACCTCACACCCGCAAGAGCAAGAACGCGGTAAACATTGTGTATATACAGCGTCAGAAATGGTAAACGCGGGCGATCGTTATGATATAATGTCCATCTTGAATGTTTGGTCGACTCCTTTGCAAGCACGACAGTTTACGGTTCCGAAATAGTGACTGCCGACTCCCGCTCACAAGACAATTCCCATGTCACCTATACCGCATCAGGCGTGGAATTATCCCTTCAGAACGTTCAAACCCATCACCGTACCGTACACACCGGTTTCCTCAATGCCAGGAACGCCCAACGTTAGTGCCCCTCATTTATGTCGCCTTTCCATCACAGGCCGGGAACCAACGGAGGGTCACTCGGCAACTAGACGACCCCACCCAACACTGCTCCCGGTGAAAGGTGGGTCAAGACTACTGTAGGGGGTGTACCCCTATTTTCACTACCTAGTGTAGGCCATTCGAGTGGGCGGCTCTGTACCTCGCCCAGACACGGACCAAGAAGGATTTCATTGGCGCAGCGAGACGAACCAATTCATGGCGGCAGCGCATATCGCGAAACCCAAAGTAGGAAAGCTTAATATTGCAAATAAATTGGTCGCCATCACTTTATAGCCCGAGCCCATGAAGTGACCGCCCTACCGTAGCCCCCGTCGGTGGCATAAGGTATCTCACCTCCGGTGGTGGCGTTATTGTTCGCGAAGGTGCAGTCGATCACATACACGGAACTGAACGAACGCGCGTCGACCGCAGCCCCTTCCTCTGAGTTTCCCCCGTCCAGATTCAAGTTGTGGAGGCTGAGGGTGGACCCGTTGTACACCTTGAATATGCCCATGGTACTCCCAGCATCAATGACAGATACCGTAACATTGGGGAGAACTGGACTTGACCCAGTGACAGTCAATTCTTTATGGTCGGACAGCTCAATGGTCTGTTCGAGTTGGAAGCTGCCTATCCAAGACACTTCGAATGTTCCTTCTCCAGTGCAGTTTATCGTCTGGATCATGTTTTTCAGGTCGGCAGTAGTAGTCACGTTCATGGAAATTGAATCTGCTGAGCATCGAGCTGCCGCTCCCCCGGAAATAAGTTTGAAGGACACCAGTAACGCCAACACCACCGCGATGATGTCGGGAACCATTATTCTGTTTGAAATGACGCACGGAATTTTTTTTGTGTTAATGTCAGACATTTCTTCACTACCTAAACACGCTGACGGTCCCTCAACTTGCACTTCTAACAGGTAGGGGCCAAAGTTTGCTTGGACTGCCTTGGGTCAGCAAGCAACTTGCCAAATCGACGACGAACGGCGTTTGCCAACGTTTGGCCCTGAAACCGAACACCAACCTAACGTCTACACTGATGCGTCCAGTGTGATTAACAATCGGGGTGAATCATTGTTGGGGTGGGATGGAAACTATGGTGCTTCCAAAGCAGGGGATGCTGCCAAACCAGGGGTACCATGTTGAAAATACTGTCGTGTTTTACGATTGTCGACAAGGCACGAGATAATCGTAAAACGGTGCCTTGTCAGGTGGTGTTCACAACCAGGTGAACGATATGCTCTGCATTCACCACAAGACGCAGAATTTTCCTGCTATGCGTTATACACATTTTCGACTATCAATGAAAACCGAACTAAAACGCAAAGGCGTTTGAATACTCCAGCTACTGGGCGCTGTTCCGGAGATGCGACACATAACACTATAATGCCTTCGGCCGTTGTGGCACTCCAAACAATCACACAACCAGCAGTGTAAGCGCGACATCCGGATTAGAGATACGGGTCTTGACGATTTTTTCGATCTAACAGTTGTGAGCTGAAAGGTGGCGTGTTTTGACTCCCACAAGCACAATCTGCGGGAAGACAGCGTATCGATTGCACGGGCAGATACTCGAATGGGAAACTTATACTAGTATAAAGCAACCAAAACATATATGTCGACGTGGTTCGTGAATGTTTGGAGGCCCCGGCAGAATCGAAAATGTGCATACATATCATACGTTTCGGATAGCCATGCTGTCGAAAAGTGGAAATATTTCCGATCTCGTGGTGAGGATATTCCCGACGACATACGAAGTTTGTGTGGTTGGCATGAAGACGCACCGTTAACCATATGGCAAGTTTGTATGATAGCCTATTTCCACGCAAAAACAAAAAATAGAGGCCTCTGCTGGAGGTTACGTGTTACGTCATCACCTTCATAGGAGACTGCCACCGCGACTAACAGTGTAGAACTTGACGGTGGTACCAGAAGGCAATTCCATTTCGATATACTGTAGTTCATCTTGATGATACATAAGATGTATATATTCACACGTCGCTGTCTTGTTTGTGATGAAGTCGGGTTAGTGTGTGTGTAAATAATGGACTGGTCCGAGAGGTTTCGAGCGCGATTCTCATCCTGGGTCGTGCGGATGGACAACCAAACCTCGAAACGAGTCACAAGAAGCTGCGTCAAATCAACTCTCGGTGCAGCGCGAATGTGCCCAATCGTAGCGTGGCCATCGCAAGAGCTACTAATGGCGCAAAATATGGCCAGTTGTGTAGGCGAGGAATTTCACGAGCGGCGACAAACTTCGACCGGCGTTCTTGCTGCTAACCAATCGGAACTAAGAGAGAGCGCTCTAGTTATCTCTATTACTCGCCAGCTTTCTTAGTCCGACGTCCTTGACACGCTTGCATACATAGCTCGGCCGGAGGTGCCCGGTCGCTCCATATGTTCTCGGTAGCAGTTGTTCGCCCTGTCTTAGGGTGTGTTGTCGGCAGCTTGTTGTCAAATTCAAAGGCCATATTGGCGATAAATCGGCGTTCTCACCAACAACGCTCAGCCGGTCCATCTCTTTGTTCTTGCACCGAAGCTCTAGCCCATTAGTGGCGAGGTTCGAATGATGCGGATAATACAGAACGACCGGCAGACTTTTGTACAAACATATGCGTATTTCGTACGAGCTTATTTGTACGAGTGCACTCCTATAGCTCTGACATTCTGCTTTATGGTCACGTTCTTGGACGATGCGGCAATACCCCCTGATCGATTTTCAGTTTTCAATTCCAGTTTCACGTGCGGCCTAATTAGTACAGTGATTTCTGCCTGATTTATCGTCGGAACAATGCCGCAGAATGGAAACAAGATCGAGCTCTGCATTCTACGAGTACTGGCATAACGCAAGAACATAGCCGGACACTATTTAGACTTACGCGGCTAGACGGGTGGTGTTATAATCCCATTGCCACCCATGATCCTGAGCTCCGTTAAATTATCCACCGTGCGACCAGTATGCGGAATCACAGGCATGTTACGCGTTCCCGTGAGAGGAGAAGCGATGAGTGAGGGGGAGCGAAGAGAGATATGTGTGATGATGTTGTAGACTATGTAGTACGAGGCTGTATCTATCTTTAACCCCTAGTCGACGTGAAGTCGAGTGTAGAACATACCTCGTCATCGAACGAATGGACACGTTATACGACAGGGGACTCGTCTCATCAGATCCGTGGTAGAGCGAGCCCAGAGTAAATACGATGCATTGCTCTATTATGGGGGAATGCGACGGTGTGTGAGCTGTGTGGGTGCTGTCACAGGTAACGGTCAAACCCTTCGCTACTTATATTGTTTCGTCGTCGTCCAACACAGCTACGATGGCTGCGCTACTTGAATTTTGCCGTGGTCGTCCAACACGAATACGTCGGGGGACTCGTCGCATCAACCCTAAGATATAACTCGAGCAAATACGAGGACCGATATGATGCTGTCGGGGATGAGATACTATTATGTGGAGGTGTACGACGTTGTGCGAGCTATGCTGGTGCGGGCCCGACGTCTCGTCAGCAATCAGCGTATACGTCTCTTGATCAATGTTTAACGTCATCGCATCAGCGCCGTTCCGCCGTACGGTATCAATAGGTGCTGGATAGGTATTGACAACCTGCTCGAACACGAGATGCCTCAGACGTTGCGAGTTAAGGGACAGGATGCTTTGCTCCATAAAATGTTGTTCACGATTCCTATAGGGAAGGATGCTCCGCGATTACTGCAGGCAAGATTGCTCCACGATACGTACAGGCAGGCGTGCTTCACGACTGCCATACGGAAACACGCCTGTAAAACCTTCATGTACATATAAACGTAGCCTGTTTGATTTAATCTTCATATCTTCAATAGCCGAGAAAGAACACAAACGAGAAGACATTCAAGCAATGCAAGCGGTAGAGAGTTTCGAAGTTTTTGACGGTACTAAGAAATAGATTATGGTTTCATGTTTCCAGAAGCCTCCGCATTCACGGTTGTCACATACCATCTCTAGGTGTTTCCCAAACACACACTGGGGACGAGTACACATGATTTTTGGAGCTGATTGTTTTTAGTCTTCACCCTTACCACCACCGGTATCACCGACGATGACGATATTCTGTCGGCGCCGGAACCGCGGCTGCCGTTACTGCTGCTGCAGCTTCGATTTTCAGATTTGTAGGTTTTCTTCCCAGTAGTATTTTTACGGTGGTATGTAATTGCACGTTAAATATGATATACCGTATTCAAAATCTCAGAATTCAGTATGCCTGGCGTGTGACTACTGGCTACCGGTAGCGTATGGCAATGGGACAACAACGCAAATAAGTTGACGACATATCCTAATATCTTTCTGGGTGACTTCCTAGCGACACCTCCACTATCTTCGTCAAGTTCCTGACTGAGGGATCTCAAGGATATACCTGAACCCAAGCGCCAACACTGGAATACTGTGCACGGGTGACCGGAACAGTAACCCGCAGGCCGGGCAATAGTATGCCGAATACAAGTACAGTAGTACCAGGTAATTGTGAACGACAAGTGGGATTCCAAATACAACGGATAGCTCCTCGATTGACCATCCCTGTCAGGCGGAAGCGTGTGGGCCCACAAGTGTCTTTCCTATCATGATCAGGGGTTGGTGTTTGGAAAGGAACAGGAGCATCACGAGGCAAGGCACTTAAGAACGTAATGTTGAAGATCACGCCAGGTAGATTGAGCAATGCCCAATGCCGAGCAAGTAACACATGCATGCAGGTCGACACCAGTTTGAGTGTTGTGCATATATATTCCATCCGGGGTGGAAAGGTTTGATGTGTACATTAAAGAGCTGCCTGCCGTGTTAAGGAAGACCACCACTGGAAAATGTAGGTGGAGGGGAGGGTAGGTTCGGTTTGATAGCTATCAGTTTAAGATAAATATATATTTGTTGTTGTTCTCCCATTAACTCTCATTATCAAGGCCGTGGTCACAGGACAGGCTCAAGTTACTCTGGAGTGGGAGAATGAAAACATTGACAAACTGAACGATTTAAGAGAGGCTGAACTAGCTTGATACAAAATGTGGTTTAATCCCGAAAACCTCCCTTGAATCGAATGAACCGAACGCAAAGCCCTGAAAACTCGAGTTTTCGCCAACAGTTATGCCTGGCGACGCGTGCAACGATAGAGCGTGCTACGATAGAGGTAGCACTTTTTGGTTTTTTGGTTTCTGAATGACGGGGCTCCTTAACTCAAAATTGTCGGAATGTCGTTCATGTTTTTCAATCTGAATGTTTTGTGTACGTAGGTCATGGGGATTTTAAGCTGGTTTCACTTTCCGTTTACTCAAAATTGGTTTGTGGGTGAGGTTCAGAGCTCCTCTCTTACGGAGGACCATAATAATCAGGACCTACGATAAACACAAAAACCTATATATTATAATGTTTTTACTAACCATGTTTGGTCCTGATTACTATGGTCCCCCGTAATAATGAGGAGCCTCAGAAAAAACATGGTGCATTCTATCGTAGCAGGCGTCTGGCACGCTCCGAAAAAACAGCGCCAATATTCTAATAAAAAAAGAACCTAGCCCTAAGGAAAATTTTATAGTTCTACTATAAACGCATATTACACGCATGTTTAGGCACCAATGACAAGGACTATTTTATCGGCGTTCGTGAAGCCACGCGCAAGCCCATCAAAATGAATATAATACGTTTGGTAGAAGAGAGCAGGTGTTCCGGAGACCGTTCGTTTTCCCGCCAACCCGTCCGTGATTTTGAGGGAGTCAGTGGGGAGGGGGAGGAATAGTCGCAGCAATAATTCGTTCAAATTATGCATGATTCGGGCGCATTTAACGAAAGCAAGTGTTTTGCTGTTATGGGCGTGCCACGGGATCTGCAGTAGTAGTAAGAGCAGACGTGGGGTCGCGGACTTTGCAAATATCTAGGTCGACCGGTGCATGATGTGTCGCACGAGCGTGGTCGAGGGAGGCGTTACAGGCTGCGACAAGTGCGAGCAGAGGCCGAGCGGTGCCGGAGGTCGTGCGCGGAGATCGAACAGAGGTGTACCGATAGTAGCGTGGTCGAGGGAGGCGTTACCGGCCGCGATCAGTACGACCAGAGGCCGAGCTGAGGTTTAACGAGAACTCGAACGGGCACAGTCCAAAAAACCTTTTAGGGCCAGGAAGCATCCAATGTACGGGGAAGGTTACGTTAGTTGTTGGTGAGTGTCATAGTTTGCTATTATTGCTCTATGTGGGGGAGCGTGCCTGCATATGGAATGCAGGAAGAGAACAGACTTGACAAGTGCCATGGTATGACGTAGATATATCCTCGTGGTTTAGTATGGCAATTGGAAGTATAGTACCTGGTATTAATTACCACGAGAGAAAGGCCAGAGAACGAAATGAGTCTTTTTCGCTGGATGGCAGGCCGGCGTATACGGAGTATATGCCGGATGGAGTGATACTTGACTTGCGTGTGTACGAAAAATGGTGGTTGTGTCGTAGTGTCGTTAGTCAGGCTATGTGTGTGTGTGTGTGTGTTTTCATCCCATCTATTCTGTGCGCCAGTCAGATGTTTGACGCACCAGCCGGGGACACACAGGAGGAAGGTAAACACAGAAGATTTCTCTCCTCCTTTCCTCCTGCGGTGCTTGCCTTAATTTTTATCGCGAGAGGGGTTCAGCCGTCCCTTTCCCTCGTCGACATTTAA
>JAYJMJ010000418.1:1312293-1322464 GCA_036873875.1 Laminaria ephemera | reverse complement strand
CTCCTGATGACACCGAGGGCCGTGACCTATTGAACGCGTTCGTTGCGCTTCCACTTCCACCGGGAACAAAGCCGCCGATGTTGCCGCCGCTAGCATCGCTGCTGCTCCGTCGGCGAATTCTTTTTCTCGTCGCCGGAGACTTCGGTCCTTGGCTTTCTGAAGTAGCCCCCGCGGCCGCTGCCGCTGCTGCGGCTGCTGATGCCGCCGCGCCTGCTCCTGCCGCCGCCGCCGCCGCCGCCGCCGCCGCAGCAGCAGCAGCAGCAGTCTTAGCCCCCGCCGCCCCCCCCCCCTCCTCCACGGCCGTCCCTCCTTCATCATCCTCTTCCTCAAGGACTTCATGCAGCCGGAAATGCCCGTTAGCCACCATGCCTGTGGTCGAAACCACACTTGTCGTCGATGCGCCGCCGCCACCGCTACCGCCACCGCTACCGGTGCCAGTGTGGGCCCCAACCACGCCCGAAGAGCCGGAAAGGAACGATGTTACCGTGCCGCCGTGAACAGAAGGGGGCCAAGAACCAGCGCCAGTTGCGGCGGCAGAGGTCGGGGGGGTGGACGGGAAGAAGGCCTTGCTGCGCTGAGGGGACTGGTTTGCCTGCCACACACGGCGCGGTTGGTGAGACATGGAGCAAGGCGTAAGGACACAAGCGCGGTCGGGGGTACAGAGGAGAAAAAGGAGACAGTACGGCGGTTCGGGGTTCAATTAGGGGAGGAGGGCGGCTCGGGGTTCAAACAGGGGACAACGAGCTGCTGATTCCAACAGCTTTATTACTGCATGTATGTGGGGTGTCTGAGCCGTACTTGAGGCATGGCATCGCAGACGGCAGTGATGGTGGTGCTACGACTTCCAACGTTTGACCTTCGGAAATAGCTATTTCAGAAATATCAACAGCAGCAGGGGGTACAGTTTCTCCAAGCAGAACCCCACGGGCAAGCCGGAGGATGAAACAACCAAGTAAAAAAATACTACTATAACAAAAGAGCATAGTACAAGCTGCAAAACCGGGGGCAGTCTCACTGCGCACAGAAAAACCCCTGTCGAAAGAACAAACACCAGATTTGAGGGCGCGTTTTGTTTTTAAAATTCCCATACCTGGTTCTCCCACATCTCCTCCTCGGCATCGTCGGACATGCAAGAAGTCGGACCAGTGGAAGTCGGAAGGAGGCTGATCGACCCTAGCGACCAGCGGCTGCTGGCCGAGAGCGATGGTAGAGCCTCCGGGATGTTGCCCAGCTCGATTGCCTGCGCACGCACCGTACAGTGGGTAGTGAGCAGAAGCCACGCGGGAGAGATGTGAAGCAAACAAATAAAATTGTGAACAAAACAAGCACACCACAGAAGTGCCGTAGCCGCGCGGGAGGGATGGGAAGCAAAAGTAAAAGAGTATACGCGGTTGTCGCTAGGAACTTGTGCAGAAGGATATTTGTAACTGTCGTCAACTCATGTGCGTTGGTGGTCGGCGGACGCTCCCATTTTTTTGGCGTCGTGAAAATTAGAAGCCTGCATTTTCACTCGTACTAAAATTGTAAACAGATTAATTGCGCAGACTGCTGGACACTGCAAGCAGGTTGTTCCAACGACGGCCACATAAATTTACACCACCACCAGGTGGCTGCAGCCATGTCCACCCACGCCCTCCCATTGCCACGGCACAATCAGCAGTCACCAAGGTCACAAGGCAACACCTCTTACCTCCACCTCCTCCATGGTCAAGGGACACCTTAGGGCAGGCAGAAGCCGAACAAGCAGCTGTTGCTCTCGCGCCATGCTTATCACCGTGCTTCGACAGTACGAGCTCGCCGTTGCCACGCGCCCCAACGCACGCGCCGCCGCTACCTGCGCCGCGCGTGCAGCTGCTGACGCCGCCACCGTATTGCTTCGCCCGATGGGCGACAGGTGCACGCCGGGGGGTGCCGCGTGAGCGGCAGTCTGACCCACAGCAGCGGTCGTAACTTCTACAAAAAGCTGCAGCAGCTTTAAGGCGACCTCGCCTGCAATTGATGTGAGGGTTAGGGGGGAGGCCGGTTGATTACAGGGTGTTGCATTCAACGGTGGTTTTGCGTTCGTCGGCGGGGGGGGGGACATGTGTGTTGATCAAACGGACGACACCAACTCGAGACGACAGCGATGAGTCGTCAGGCTCGCAAAATGGGGTCCGCGGCAGCAGGAGGAAGGAAGAGGAGGTGTTGTTGGTTAGTTTCGCAAATGGGATTCTCGGCAGCAGCAAGAGGAGGTGGAGGAGGAGAGACATTATTGGTTAGTTTCGCAAAAATGGGGCCCTCGGCAGCAGCAGCAGCAGGAGTAGGAAGAGGGGGAGAATGTCGGATATTTACACTTTTACAAATTGTTTGCATGTGTTGACGCTCATTGGTTTAGGTCCCACCGCATTATCTCAGGCTGCGCCGCATTTCTTTGTGTACCGTGCCCCTGCTGGCAGCTACACACAGATACCATACAGACCAACATATACCGACAAAAGAGGGGGAGCAGGCATTGTTGGTTAGTAGCGCAAAATGGAGTCCGCGGCTCGGTCATGTAAGTTACATTGTTCGCAAGGATAAAATACCTGCGGCAATAGCCTCGGCTTCACCGCTAGACTTTCCGGGCTTGGACACGAGCGTCTCCAAAGCGTCTTCCACCTGAAAAAACCAACAAAAAAGCGAAACATAAAAGAACGGGGGGAGACGTGATACGAGAGTCGGTTGCGGACATGGAGTACCGCACAGAAGGATCCTTCGGAAAATCACAGCTTGCGTATTATTGATAACAATTTCAGAAAACTATCGAGAAATATAGAACACGCGCGGCCGACGCATCACGCAGCCTGCAAAGCTGATGTGAGTATCGATCACTCAATCGGTCGAACTCATAGCTGACGCAAATTGACATATTTGTTGTATAAAGCAGATGCCCGTGATGTATGCGGTTACTCCGAGATATCAATCCAACTCTCCCACGCAGCCGTTCTGCAACCCCTTTCTCTCATAACCCTTGTGATACTCAAAAAAAAGCAACGCACTCTAATTCCCAAGTAGTTAGGAAGAAAAGACATGCACTAAGGCGGAGCAGGCCACAACGCTAGTTCGCGCAAGTCAAAAGGAACACATTTGCAAAAAGAACGGAAAATGAAGGTAGCAGCCAAACCCGCGGTCGATCGTAACTCTAGAATAGCACCCGCCTTCGTCGCCCCCTCCTCTTCCCCCGGCCATCACAACACCATCGAACTACTAAAGTACCAATTACCAGAGCCAAACAACTGCGTATGAAATTAACAAAGTGAACTACCAAGGTACAGTACCAACTACCATCGTCAAACAACCGGGGCGGAGCGTTACCTGTGACAGTGCCGACACCTTTTCCCACGGGGCGGAATCCGGGTGAAACAGGCAGCGCCGGATGAGGTCATCTCGCATCCCCAACAGCCCGACTGATTTCATCCTGCTTCTCGCCTCGTGGGAGCTGTGGTACCCCAGCACATTGATCGTGTGAACGCCTATAACAAGACGCCAGGATTGGGGAAGATTCCAAACGCAGGGGTCAATGGGGGGGGTACTTATTTCATGCATAGCAGTAGTCTTAAGACCATAGACCCTCGCATTCCTACAATGCCGGGACGGAGCACGTCTGGTTTTCACCGACCAAGCAGACATCGCGTGCACCAAGCGCGAAGCGCAGTGAGGTGTTCGGCGAGTCGCATGAAGGGTGAGCCGCATCCTACTAAGAACCACTCCGCACCGTGTGCGTACGTTCTTGCATATGGATGACAGCTTCGAATGAATTAATTTATTATCTGGTGTGGCCACTTCCAGAGACAGCAATGGGGATACTATGTAACTGCCTCGTGGGTGCCTTACCATATGCACACTACCAGGTATGTGATTTCATCCCCCTTGCGCGGAGTTAAGGTTCTCCACTTTGCACAATATTTTCTAACTCGACCGCCATCTCGGTTACCGCCCAAACAAGGAGGGGGAGGGGGGGGGCATAGGAGTTTCCATTGTATACGAAGCAGGCATTTTCCACCAGGGGCCAGCACAAAACTCTCGAAACAGCATTTTTTCTGCGAATCGCATGTGGTTTTGAGAACCGCTGAGATTCTGGTATATATACCGGTATTTCACATCCCTGGTATTTTGTCGCGAGATTGTTGACTTTGTTTTGATTTTATGTGATGGTGTGGTCATGGTACCCATGATGTTGATGCTACCATGAAGATATCGTGTTGTTGATGCTACCATGAAGATTTCGTGTTGTTGACGCGATGCCCTTGTTTTGGTACCGTAGTGGTGTTGTCGTGTGGTGGTGATGCTGTATTTGGAGTGATGTTACCTTGATGTCATATTTGTGTTAAATGTTGAGATGGTGTAGTGGTGATACTGTAAACGTGTTTGTGACGTTGTGCTAATGTGGGCATGGTGGTGTGATGGTGTTGTCGGGATGCTGTCGTGTCGATGCTATCGTTGTCGTGATGTTGATATTGGTCTGATGGTGTTGTCGGTGTTTATGTAATGTTTTTGTGATGTTGTCTAGATGTTATTGTGATGCTGTTGAAAGCCGACCCCCAAACAATCAACTAGCATCGCTCTCATTATGATTTCCATTTTAACGTGTCAATGTACACCCGTGTGACGCTGTTATTCCCCTCTGTTGTTCGACTTTTTTTTTCGCTTGTGGCTTTTCATCACACGCCTCGGCGCTGTAAAACAGCCACGTTCGTGGGCAGGCGTTTCGGATGGGGGTGGACCGGAATAAAGGTAAGCTGCAGACGCGCGACTGGGAGGAGCCGCCTCCGCGCGTGGCGAACGGAGATCTGCTGGACCACGCGCGTAAGCGAAAGGTAAGGATTCACACTTGGAATAGAAATACAGATCAGGGATCTATATATTCCCTAGGTAGCAATCTAAATTCTCTAGAAAACTCCAGATGTGTCCGATTTTTCAATACTGTATGCCAAATGTTTCGATCAAAAATTCGATACTGCTTGCGCAACATTTAATATGAACACCTAGGGCAAAGCGGGCCGATGCGATTCATTGGCGCTGCCTTACAGTAACAAATGATGTAGAGGATGAAACAAGGGTCTCATGTGTCCGAGGTGTGCGGGCTTTGACGCATCGCGCGGTGTTTTGTCGGTGTTGCGTTGCGTACGGGAAACTAGTAGTGGTGGCGGTTGCGTCGGTGGTGGTGTTGGTGGTAGCGGTACTGGGGACGGTAGTGGTGGTGGTCGCTGTATTGAAGGTGATTCCGATATTCGTAGCGGTAGCAGTAGCGGCGGCGGCGATGGTGGTGGTGGTGGTAGTGGTATCGATTTTCAATCTGGGGGGCATATCATTTTTTTCGAATCGGAGTGCGAGGTTTAGTACCAAGTATAGAGTATCATACCTGTTTGTTTACAGACTTGTTTTTCAAGTGTTGCCTTGCCTTTTTTCCCCTATATGGCGAGGGCAGGCCCGTTTTTTATGGCCACCAACGCCACTTGTGGTCGTACCGTGCGTGCCTTGCCGTGGATATCATTATCGTTTATCATCGTCCGGCGTGTCGTTTTATGTTTTGTTTTTTTTCAGGTGGAAGCGAAGATTTTCGAGCTACAGGAGGCCATGGCTGAGCGAGGGTTCAGCGACGTCGAGATAGAGGAAAAGGTGGGAGATACTCGGTCATCGCTAGTTTTAATACCACGGCAGCCCGCGCTGCTGTAGCTGTAGTAACGGTGACCGTCGGTAGTGACAGCTCGAGCTGCCGTTGCCACGGGAACCGTAGGATGCGCCAGCTAGCGCTGGATTGTGAATGCAATTGAGTTAAATTGACACACGACATGTATGAAAATACGTGAAAGTCTGGTGAGCTTAAGCTTCACTTTTCCCCATCTGCCGGAGGATTAAAAAAAAGCAAAAAAAAAAAACTAGTTTAAATATCGAATACCTGGTTGTTGTTACCGATCTCCCTCATAAGTTAACGCACAATTTAACCATGATTATTTGCCAGCCAACGTTGATTTTTCGTCTCCCCGTAAGAACCAGTTTTTTACGAGTACTATTAATACCCCCAAGTTGTTTGAAATTTTGTGGTTGTCTAGCCCGAAAAAAAAACAACCTACCTAAATCGTACCGTAGCCCAATTTTTTGTAGATAGTTCCGAACCGATCTTGATTTTCCGTTTTTCCGACCTTTTTTTCGGTATGATCTATTAATCATGAAAAAAAAAGGTGGCCGAGGTGCGAAAGGGGTTGGAGGAAATGACCAACGCCGGAAGCAAAACCTCTTTGCTCTCCGCCAACGGGACCACGAAAAAGGCAGGCGGGGCGGGCGGGGGGGGAGGGGGGGGCGTGATGGACACGCACATGCGCGAGGTCAAGAAAGCGGAGGATAACCGCCGCATGAGGGAGGCATTCGGGCTAGGGGATGACTATGCCGCTGGGGAGGCGTTCGATGAGGAGGCTCAGGAGCGGAAGAAGGAGACGCGCAGAAAGTGAGAGACTTTTTTTTTGTGGAGGGGGGGTTGGGGTTGGGGGGTGTTTGGGGGAGGGTGTAATCATCATGTCATGCATGGCGGTCCGTAGGACCAGACCCTCGCATCCCTAAAATGCCGGGACGGGTTTTTGATGGTGGTTGGGGGTGGTGGTAGTGGTAGTTGAGGTGGTGGTGGTTGGGACGAGGGGGTTCTTGATGGTGTTGTGGGGGTGGTGATGATGGTTGTGGTGGTACTGGTGGTGGTGGTGGTGGTGGTGTTGACGTAGGATAACCGCCGCATGAGGAAGGCGTTTGACCTAGGGGATGACTATGCTGCCGGCAGGCATTCGATGAGGAGGCTCAGGAGCGGAAGGAGGTCCGCAAGAAGTGAGAAGCTTGTGTACTCATTTTTTGCTTGCCTTAGTCATTTGACCCTTGCCCACGCGTCCCAATCGAGACGGAAGGGGGGGGGTTATTGGTGGTGGTGTGTGGGGGGGTACCCCTGTGTGCAATACCACCCTGTAAATATACTCGTGAAATACCTTTGGTCAATTTGTATCTTGCACGTCGGCCCAGACCCAACCCGACCCCAACACTAACGCTAAACCCTGGGGTGCTCGAGGTCGGCAGGGGCGGTCGCGCGGCTCCGCCGTGTGTTAAAAAACAAAAACGTCTGGCAAAAGGCCTGCCTCGACCAATGAGATAGTTGTGTTGCACGAGTAAATTTACAAGGTGATGTTGTACATAGGGCTTCTCCGGCGTCATGTGGGTACCTAGGGTTTTCGCGTGTTTTTTTTGTTTGGCGTTCTCGCTGGTTTCTGTTTTTCCCGTTTCGTTTCGCCCGCCGCTATCGTAATGATATTAACAAGGATGGATGTCGAAGGAGAATCGACTTCGCTGTACACAACGTCGATAACTTACAGTCTGATCGACATGCACGATTTAGATAGTCGTATTTACTTTTCGTTCAGTTTCAGGTGCCAGGGAGTGGAGGGCAAAATGCGTTAGGTACGATATATCGAAGTCCGATATATCGAAGTCCGGTATTTCGACGTATCGAATTCCGATACAGAGGGGTGTTAAGAGCCTCTCGGAACGGGTCAGTGTTTACCGCACCCACCAGGGTATCTCGGTGCCGTTCTTATCTCAGATTTGGTATCGTACATATTTTAGTATAGGCGTCACAGTCATATATGTTGTTGTATAGGCGTCACAAGACGTGACAAGCCGAACTGACGGCTCCGTTTTCTTTTGTTATGGTCGCTTTTAAATCGGGTACCCACACTATATATCGAAACTTTGAACACGATATTCAACAATACCCCCCACCCACTATCCACGGCCCACGGCAGGGAGCGCGAAGCGAAGGACAAGGAATGGGAGGATAAGAAGGCCGCCAAGGTCGCGGAGCAGGCGCTGAGAAAGAAGGAAAAGCGACGCAAAGAAAAAGAAGGGGACGGCGATGATGAGGTGTGCTTCCAGTAGTAGTAGACGACGACTTCGAATAGAAGTTTCCAAGAAGGATTATAATTTTCCAAGATTTTTGAGCTCCCTATTATTGGTCAGGAGCCAAACCGTGGTTGACTGTTCGGAATAATTCGTAAAATCGAAAGCGGCACAGCCTCCGTTCTGTCCCGTTTTGGGCCCGGGTCCGGGTTGGGGCCAGAGTTAGGGTTAGGGTTATAGGTAGGGTTGTTAGGTGGCTGACTATAAGTCGCTGACTAAGTATTAGTTGGTTAGGTATTACGGTTAGTTGCGGGCGGTAGTTTGCGGAGTTCTGCGTCTTTGCGTCTGACTGGGGCGTTTGTGGCTCGACATATCATATGGTGTTTATTGATAAGGACTAAGTCAGTTAGTTGGCTTTTACCCCGCCACCCAATGATACATGTAATAACTAGCTTTGAAGTTTAGCGAACTCTCGGCCGTAGTTATAGGGGTTGGGTCTACGCCCGTGCCTTGATCCCACCATCGGACGTGCTTCCTAGCCGGCGGTGATGACGAGGTGTGCTTCCGATCCTTGGATGGTTGGTTGGTTGGTTGGTTGGTTGGTTGGTTGGTTGGTTGGTTGGTTGGTTGGTTGGTGGGTTGGTTGGTTGGTTGGTTGGTTGATTGATTGATTGGTTGGTTGGTTGGTTGATTGATTGGTTGGTTGGTTGGTCAGTTGGTTGGTTGGTCAGTTGGTTGGTTGGTTGGTTAGTTGATTGGTTGGTTGGTTCATTGATTGGTTGGTTGGTTGGTTGATTATCTTTAGTCGACGAAAGCCAGCTAGTTGACTGTGTTTACCACCCAACTAAAAGCCAGCCAGCTAATAACTATCCGTGAAGCCCAGTCAGCGCACAGCTGTAGTCGCCACAGGTGTATACTTATATTTTTTTTGCCGTGCCATGCGCGTATATACCGCCGACACACGGGACACCCTAGGTGTTGGGGTAGCCGACACAGGGTAAGGCTTCGTTTGGGTAGGTGTTGGGTTAACTCTTTACAGTAGTCAGACGGACTACTGTTAACAATAATACCCTCTAATACCTTATCACTATTAATAACACGGGCTACCAATACCCTCTGATACCTTGACACTAAACCACGCACTAATAGTATTAGTAGTACTCTATACCCTCTAATACCTCAGCACTATCACACGGACTACTATAATGGTAAGACCCTCTAATATCTTCACACTAACACACCGACTAGTGATAATACCCTCTAATACCTCAACACTAGCACACGGACTACCAGTAATACTCTCTAGTACAATACCTTCAAACTAACTAACACGCGGCCTATTAATAGTACCTTCCAATACCTTTAACAGTGTTAATAACACGGACTACAGCTATTACGCTCCAACACCTTGACCCTAACACACGGACTACTAGTAGTACTCTTTACCCTCTGATATCTTAACACTATTAACAGCGCCCGGACTACTATAATAGGAATACCCTCTAGTATTAATGTTAATACTAACACACGGACTACTATAATAGTAATAGTAATACCCTCTAGTATTAATGTTAATACTAACACACGGACTACGATAGAGGTACTGTAGCATTTTTTGGCTTTTTTTTTTTCCTGAATGACGGGGTTCCTTAACCCAAATTCGTCGGAATGTCGTTCTTGTTTTGCAATAATACGTATGAGTATTTTGTATACCTAGGCCATGGGTTTGGTCATCGGGTTGCACTTTCAGCTTACTCAAAAAAAAGCTTTTGGGTGAGGTATAGAGGAGCCTCAGAAAAAAAATGGTGGGCCTTCACCGTAGGATGTCTTAACAGTAACACTAACACAAGAACTAATAATAATACCTTGATACTAACACACGGACGATTCATAATACCCTCTAATGCCTTAACGCTAAATATTTACAATACCCTCTAATACCGGAACAGCACTAACACGCGGCATATTAACAATACCCTCGAATACCTTAACACCAACACACGGACTAGTTATTGTACTGTACGCTCCAACGCCTTATCACTAACACACGAACAATTCATACTAATATTACCCTCTATTACGGGGGACCATAGTATTCAGAACCCACGATAAACACAAAAACCCATATATTCCCCTCTTTTTACTAACCATATTTGGTTTTCATTACTACGTTCCCCCGTAATAGTCTAACTACCTTAACCCTCTTAGCACCCACTCGGAAACCGCAAAACAATAATCAACTACGACCATGTCAAAAGAGCCCGGACTCTTTGGGCCCACC
>JAYJMJ010000418.1:1280083-1292465 GCA_036873875.1 Laminaria ephemera | reverse complement strand
CGAAAACCCGACGTGCTCCGTCCCGGCATTGTAGGGATGCGAGGGTCAATGGTCATATGACTACGGCTATGCATGAAGTAAGTACCCCCCCCCCCCACGTATCACACCAAACCACGGGACGAGCAACATCAGTCGCGTCAGCTTTTCGACGCCGCAAGCAGCCCTAGCAAATGCACGCCGGCAACCCCCTACAGACACATGTAAGCCTCGCACGAGCTCGGCCGGGAAAACACCACATTCCATAGAAAATGGTTCCATCATTGGCCCCGATACAACTGCATCCACATTATCGAGTAAAACATGCTTCAAAATGGTGTGGGTTGCTGTATTCAGTAGAAAAAGGGTTTACGATACTGTAGCAGCACCTCTTTCCAATTAACCCTAACCCCAACTCCCTAACCCTAACCGCCTCCGCCTTGCCTTCACGTTGGCCGCGCCCATCCGAGCCTGCGGATGGCGGTTAGGCGACACGCCCCTCCTACCGCTCTTCTCCTCGTCGGTACTGTCCGCATCGTCCCTCTCGGACACTGCCCCCTTCGACCCCACCCCCTTCGCCATTAGGGTTACCAGCGGAAGCACTCGGGTGCAGCCTTCCATGACCACCTCGCAGGGCGCGAACGACCCGATCGCGAGGCGTAGTTCGTTCAAGATGGCCAGCCTCATGATAATCTGGTCGGCCGCCTGCAAGGGTCAGAGTATCGGAAAGAGAAAGGATTGGATGCCCCGTGAGAACGACGATGACCGGGCAGGTCGTAGGTTGGCAACGGTATCGTGTCGGCAATGGTAACGGGTCGGCAACGCCAAGGGAAACAAGGACATACACGCGGACGACAGCGTCAAATTTCCAACCAAATTTTCGCCGACGGTCACGGACGGCCGCCCCCGCATTGTGTTTTTATCGCCCTCACGAAGCCACTCGCCCGTTAAAGGAAGACGAGTTAATGAAACAGCCCAACTCGGCACCCACATAACTGTCGCTACATCCTACAACAGATACCATTGACACTGATGTATGCATAGTCTAGTGCCAGTAAAAATATGAATGGAAATAATCATGAAAAACCGGAGTACGCGCATAAAAACACCGACCTGACTCTCAGATTGGGGGCCGAAATCGTCACTATCCGCCTTCATCAGAGCGCGAACAAGCCAGACGAGCCACCTCGCCGGCTGCGCCAGAGCCGCGGCGCTCAAAACGCGACTGCGGAACTGCCCCGCCCCGGTTAGCAGAGCCTCCCGAAGAATCCACAGCGACAATCGTCGAGCTCCAACCCAGCCAACCCAGACCTCCGCAAGCCGCGTCCCCTCGTACCCTTCTCGGCGGGCCTCGCTCGCTGCGCTCATCGGTGACCGACCGCCCTCTCTGACCTCCTCTCCGCTAAGGTTAGCGCCATCGTCGGCATCTACCGAAGAAGATGCCGGCGGGGGGCGAGCAATCATGTGCCCGGGGGGGGACAACATGCGGGTAATGTGCGCCAGAAGGCCCCACGCCCCCGCCGCCCCTAGCTCCTCCACTGTGGCACTGTCGCCCCTAACAACGACCCTCGCCACGATCTCCAAAGCGCCGAGCAGCCACCCCCCCGTCCAACCCACGCCGTGCGCGTGCTTCGCATCTTTCTCCCCAAAGCCGCCGGATTCCCGCGCACCCTCTCCCTCAGCGCGGGAACGGGCAATCGGAATTTCTTGAGAGCTGCTGCCTCGGTCGTCGACGCCCTGTCGGCGACCTTGGAGAGGTTCTAGCAGCTCGTCCTGAATGACGTTAAGCATGACGGTGAGGACACCGCCGGGCGAGGAGGTGGGAGGAGCATCTTCTACGGCAGCGTCGCGGCCACAAACGCCGGCGCTCTCTCCCGCGCCGGACGAGGGGGGAAGGCCGAAAGACTCGCGGTCATCCAGCATGATTGCCATGGCCTTCATCAGGGCCTTTCCCGCTTCCACCGCCCATTCGGGGTCCGCTGTGTGGGACGGAACGCCCTTCGCGGGGTCGGGGTCGGGGTCGGGCTCGCAGCGTTTTCTTGCCGAGATGGGCACGCGGATGTGGCTGCCCCCGTCCGCCTGCTTGTGCACGGTCGAGTCGCACGCACGGCAGAACCCTGCCGCGCCGTCGCACCCCTCTGCCAAACAGCGTCGAACGCTTCTTCCCGCGATGTCAACATTCGCCGTCACAGCCGCAGCCGCAGCCGTAGCCGCAACCCCGCAGCGCGAGCACTGCACCCCAAGAGAGCGACCGGAGGCGTCGCACCCGGAAAACCTCGCGGTCGAAGAAGAGAGCAGGATGCCGGCGTACCTCTCGAGCGCTCGAGCGTCGCACCTTCCATACACCGCAGCTAGAACGCGCACGACGTCGTTCAATGACGCCAACGCCTCCCGCTTTTCATGGAACGACCACTTCCGGCGCGCGGCCATCGCCTCTTCCCCGCTAATGCCGAGCTCGGTGCTCCGACTCCAGGAGGGAAACGCGGCGGAATCGCAGCTCTCTCGGCCGCCCGACAGCGCTAAGAAGGCGACCGCGTCTGCGACGGCTCGCAATGCGTCGTGCCGCTCGAGGGCGACGGCATTCATCGGCCGCACGCTCAGGAGCGCCTGGAGGCTGCTAGCCGCCCGGAGCGCAACCGGCAAGGAAGGCGAGCGGACGGCGAGAAGCAGCAACGCTCTTACCGAATCGACGCCATCCGCGCGCGCGCCGGGGGCGACCGAGTGCCCGTCGAGCGCCAGCCGAAACAGCGCTTCGAAGGCCGCGTCAAGGGCCCGAAGTCCTCGCGCCGACGGCCGCCCTTCCCCGCGCAAGCTGTCGGCGCAAGACGTGGTTCGTCCCTGGCCGCTACTGTCGGACAAGTCTCCCGACGGCGCGGGCGGGGGGGACTGCACTCGCCGCTGCACGTTAGCGGCGTCATGGATGAAGCGACAAACGCGAGCGTACCCGCCCATCCGCGCAAACTCCGTTTGAGCCTCCGGACGTCCTTCCAGGATCAAAACGGCGGCTTCGAGAGCCCCGAGACGAGGCCCTTCCGCGTTGGACATCGGCTGGCCTTCTCCTGGCAGTGGGAGGACGGATTTCGCGGCTTCACAAGCGCCCCCACGCCCACCCTCCGGAGCCTCAAGCTGAGGCGCGATGACGTCCACAAGGTCCGCAAGCACGCCTTCCGCGAGCATCACTTCCGCCACATCCTCCGCTACCTCCTCCGATACACCGTCGGCACACGGTTCCTCCACCACCCTCCGCCCGCCGGGAATCCCATTGCTGCGCTTGCCCGGACCCGCTCCCGTCCCAATCCCGTTACACGCGACGGCATCGGGGGATGTGCTTTTCGACGCCGACCCCTCGACTTCTCCGACGAACGCCGCTATTCGCGTCGCCTCTTCCACCAAAGACTGCGGCAGCACCGGCGTCGGCAAGTGGGCGGCGTGACCCCCCGCGCCGCCGCCCGCGGTCAAGCCGAGAGTGGAGGGCGGGGAAATCCCGCCAGCGTCTCGCCCGGACGACACGAGGGCTTGGAGGGAACTGCAAGGCGCAGGATGGAGGATGACGGACGGACAGAAAAGGGCGGCAGATAGGAGGCGGAGTCCGATCCGGCATGATGTTGCATGTATAACAACAATAACATCAGAACGAAGAATAAAAAATAAAACAAAGAATACTAAAAATAATCATAATAACAGCAACAACAACACCGATCACCTGTACACAAAGCTAGCCGCGTCCGCAAGAGACGAAGTCGACGACGGCGACTCCACGCTAGCCCCCACGCTCGCACTCTCCTCTTCTCCCGCCGCGCCTCTCCCAGAGGTGTCGCTACTCACGCGGCTACGGCAAGAGTCAATGCCAACACCGCTGTTGCCAAACCGACCAACCCTGCCCCAGCGACCCGTCCTCCCCCCGGTCTCCCGCAATACCGTTCCCGGGGAGCGTGAACTGTCGGGCTCGGGCGAGGCCGTCACAAGGAGATGGACGATCGTCTCTACCGCTTCGAAACGCAGCAGCGAGTCCTCCGGGAGGGCTAGTCGGGATATCGCCTATTAGGAAGCAGGACGGTACGAGGACAACAGGAAACACAGCACGAGGAGATCAGTCGGGGTTACGCCTCATAGAAGGCAGGACGGTACGAGGACAACACGAAATACCGCATGACAGGGGACCAGTCGGGGTTACGTCTCACAGGAAGCAGGACGGTACGAGGACAACAGGAGAGATTGCATGACACCGGACTAGTCGGGATGTCGCCTCATAGGAAGCAGGACGGTATGAGGACAACAGGAAATATCGCATGAGGAGATCAGTCGGGGTTACGCCCAATAGGAAGCAGGACGGTACGGGGACAACAGGAATACCGTATGATAGGGGATCGCTCGGGATATGGCCTCACAGGAAGCACAACGGTACGGGGACAGCAGGAGAGACCGCACGACTTGGGAACCATCGGGATTGCGCCTAACAGGAAGCAGGACGGTATGAGATCAACACGAACTACCGCATGGCAGGGGGCCAGTCGGGGTCATAGGAAGCAGGACGGTACGAGGGCAACAAGAAATAACGCATGGTAGTGAATGGGTTAAAAAACGCCCTTCCATGCTCCTTGAGACCCCGCAACCGACGGCGACACCGAGCGAGTCTCACTAAAATCTCACCTGAAAGCCTCCGCAGCGGCCCACCTCCTTCACCCTCTCATGATCGAACGCGACCAGCCTCAAGACGCGGAGGGTCACAACCTTCACCTCGGTCATCCTTCTAGACATGTCCGTGTCTAACGGTACTAAAATGTGGCCGTCCGGAGCGCTTTCCTCTCCTGTCAGTATGGCCATGAGCTGCCTCAGGTGCTCTTTCCATTCCTTGGGTCGTCTCGGGGTGCTGTGCAATGACGTAAGGGAGCGGAGGTTTCAAGGTTGATAAGAGGAAGGTTGACAATATTGGTATTTAGTCTTGGGGTTGAAAAGAGGAAGATTGATAATATTTGGTGAGTGTTTGATGTAATTGGTACGACGATACGAGTGATACGACGGTAAGATTGATGTTGTTGAAAAGCCTTACAATTTCGATGGACAAGGTTGAGGTTGAGGGTATTGCATCACAGGCACCAAAAAGTGCGCCACAACAAAAACAAAACAGCCAGACGGACGGACGGCGGTGGTGATTGGCAACCAGCAAGAGGAGCAGCAACATACCAGCGCCAAATAGATGCCCACGCATCTCTTCCGCCGCATGCATTTCCACCCCCGTCACTACCCCCACCACCCCCACGACCACTTCCCCATGATAACCGCCAACAATACCAAACCTCCACCATCAACACCAACACCACCACCAACACCACCACCACCAACACAACTACCATCACCACCACCAACACCATAACCACTACCATCACCACCACACCAGGTAACAGGTTTATTTCATTACAGCATTTCACGGAATTCCCTGGAGCTCAAGCAGACGGAAACGAATAGAGCACCAAACACCGGTTTGGCTTCTCTCGAGCAAAAATATCGGTTGACGGTCTAGTTTTGACGCGTCAAGGCCTCTGGAGACATAATACACTCTAGTTTTACTGTGGGGAGTTCTTTGACTGATGTCCGTCAAAGGGCAAGTGTACCGTCAACCGACATCTTTGCGCACGTGTTTCCATCGCCGTCAAGACCAAGACACGTCTGCACCACCGTCAATGCTTTCTCCGCTAAGCCGACATAACTCGCTGTAAACGCCTCTGTAGACTTAATATGCTAGTTATATTGTGGGGAGTTACTTGACTGCTGTCCGTCAAGGGGCAAGAGTACCGTCAACCAGCATATTTGCTCACGTGTTGCCATCGCCGTCAAGGCCTAGACACGTTTGCACCACCGTCAATGCTTTCTCCGCTAAGCCGACATCAGCCGCTGCCAGAGACAGGGATGCACTTCGCGCGTCCGCTCCCACCAAGGATTCCGCCAGCTCCAGCAAAGTCGCCACAAGCTCGCCCTGGCCGCTTTCGTCCTAAAGAACGAAACAGCACGAAAACAGAACAAAAGACACAATAAACATAAAAAAAAAAGGCAATCTGCAACAAAATTATGGGCAATCTGGAATAAGTTTATGGGCAATCTGCATTTTTATGGGCAATCTGCAGTAAAGTTGTGGGCATTCTGCAGTAAAACTGTTGGCAGTCTGTAATTTCCAATCTGAGTCTGAGTACAGCAGTACCAGGTAAAGCAATACATGAGTTGTACACATGATGTCAGAACTGGAATCTGGAAGTTGGGGATAATATACACAAGTAATTATAATACGTAGAAAACCAGACATCAGCTACAAACTGGATAATGCAAATTTACTGACGTCGACGTCTCAGCACAATTTTAGTACCCGTTGTACACGTACTGCTGTCTGTGCTGTATACGGTACGTATACCCACCCTACCAGTATTATAATAGTGCTGCTGTACTCGCACAGACAAGTGTATAAGCACTTGGAATACTTTAACATAGGGCAGCCCTCACTAGGAATTCGCGCTGGTGGCTGGTGGATATTTGTAACTGTCGTCAACTGTGTGCGTTGTTGGAAGGCACACATGAAGTCACGGACATCCATGGCGTTCTCAATAAACGTCTAAACTGTAGAATACCCCAAATCCACCGGTCGCACCCCCCTCCCCCCCCCCACCACCGTTGAACTGCCCGCCCCGCCGCTAGTTAGTGAGTAGTCACCCCTGACCGTCCTGTGCTACGGCGTACCGTTGTGCCGTCCAAATAGCTACACCTCGATAACAAGTCTATTAATAGCCTCCTCCACTAGCCTTGTGTATTCCCGTTTGGGTATTCACGTTTGGGTATTCCCGTTTGGGTATTCCCGTTTGGGGTTTCCTTAGGAATTCCCGTTTGGGTATTCCTATACAGCAGTAGGGGTCCCCCAGTAAGGCGGTGGTGTGCCAGAGCAATATGACCGCCTTATTGGGGGAAGCCGCCTTATTCATTCCAGGTTATGAGCGCACTTCCCCAGTCGCGCCAAGCGATTTTGACCGCCTTGTATCGGGATGCTGCCTTACTCAGACCGCTTTATAGGGGGACCCCTACTACAGTGTGCTGTCGTCTGTACAGCATGCCATGTGGTAAAAATGTGTATTTTGACAATCGCTCAAGAAAAATAATGTCCTCTGCAAAATACCGGTACGGACTTATTGATTTTGAAGAATTTCGCGTTTTGCGCGCGTTTCCAAAATAACAATTACATTTTTAAGAACTTCGCGTTTTGTACGGAACAGACCCCGAGACACAAGCAGATCGTTCTCGCCCAATGCCTCCATCACGTTCCAACACTCCCAGCGCGAGCTCCCTCAACCCTCGTCCATTGTTCGAGGTCGCTGCGATCGCTCCGCCCGAGGTTGTCCCCACCAACCGGTGGAGCCCGCACCCCTATCCGGAGGCGGGGGCACCGCGTCCGCTCCCACCGCCCTGCGCCCCCTGCGCTCCGTCCCGAGCCCGCTGACCGCCCCCCCCAACAGCCCTCACAACCAGTGCGCTTAATACCCCGCCCACCCCACGAGCGCCAGCACCCGCGCTACCATCCGCGCCCTGCCCCCGCACCCCTCCCCCCGCTGGGGCACTGGTCTCGACTGCTGCAGGGATATCGTGGGAAAACTTGCAGTTATGGCCGAAATTACACGTATATTAAAATCGCGGAACTGATGACAGATGTCCGATTTCTTGGGCTTGGATTTCGGTGCCACCGCCACCCTTCTCCCCCGTTGTTTCCCCGCGCCGCCTGTTGACGCCCCACCACCGCTGCTGTCGGCTCGTAACAGCTTGAGCAGCGTGCCTCCCCCGCGGACAAACTCGTGGAGCACGGGGAATGCTGGCAGAGGGGGCATCCCGAATATCATTTCTGCCGGCGGCGGCGTGGCTGGCGAGTAGTCGCCCTGCACGGCCCTGGTGAGCTCACCTATCCACAAGCTAGTCGTCATTAATCATATCTCCGAGGATTTTGGTCGGTTCGAAGCTACCTAAGAAATCGATGTGCTTGAGCACGTGTGCCCGAAGTGCCATGCCCGCGTTGACGAAGCACGCGTCCAGCTTGTGCACCCGCGTGAGGCACAACGCGTCCACTGCCACCGTATCGTTCAAACCCCAAGCTCAGGACAGATTCCATGGCCTGCCAAAATAGGTCGAAACGGTCCACCACTGAAACAACGCGGTCGCTGCCAGCTCCCATACGAGGGCGAAATTGCAAAATATTAGAACCGCCCATCGACCGTAACTGCTGTGCTACTTCTGGTGTCACCTCTAGTATGTCCCCCAACAGCGCTCGCAGGTCCGGAACTGATTCCCCCGTGGCTGCTGGTATCCGGCCGCGAAGAACCCGATGCTTTAGGGGGCCCAACACTCTCCACATCGCAACGTCATTGCCAAGCTCAAGCTTCTCCATCTGCGGTTCCCGAGCGCTTCGGCCTGCTGGAACATCTCCGCTGGATACTCCTCCTGCATTTGCGATGCAGTGCTGGGTCTTTTTCTGTAGCTGATCGATCTGCCCGTGCAGTTCCCCTGCCGTCTCTGTCAACTCGCTGATCTGGCTCCACGCCTCCTCACACCGCCCCCCCACTGCTTCCAGCTCGCTCAATACTTGCGCGTCCTTACCCTCCATCGCGCCACGGGTGATTTCAACTTTCATCTCCAGCCTCTCTGTCATCTCCCTCGCAACGCCCGTGTCGGAGAGAGAGATCTCCCCCTGAAGTCCTCCCTCATCCCTCATCTTTCCTTTTCCTTTTTCCGCCATAACATCTCGCCACCAAGAAGAAAAAAGAGCACTCTCCTAGATACCTCCCCACACTATTCCCACTGTTGACACTGTTGGCTTGACGGCTTGGAAGCCCTTTGCTGGATTATTGATGCCTGCTCGTCTGCCCAGCTCGCGACAACGGGGTGGTATTCGTTTCGGTACTGCTGATGCTATGATATCATACTACTGCTGTAGTTACACGTCATCTGCACACAGTACGTACGTACGTACGTACGTGCCCACTGCATGACCCACATCCGTCTGATCGACCAATTCGTCCGTACGCACAAAACACACATTCCGCCGCCTCGCTGTGCTCCCCATTGGAATCTTACGCCTTCGCACAATAATAAATTGCTAGGGATGTGAGTCGGCACGACTTAAGTCGCCGACTAGATATTAGTCGGACGAATAGTCAGTCGTGAAACGGACGTGCCGACTATCCGACTTATTGGGTTTCCTTAATTGTAGGAAGGCGTTTTTACTGCGGGATACAGCTTTTTAACGTAAATTAGCTGCGGGCTGCGGATACCCTCACATGCCCTGTGACACTGCAGCGCGCGGCGTGAGATCCACACGCACACACGCACACATGGCGAAACAGTCCATCTCTCTCGACGGCGTTGGTGTTTCGCTTGAACTCGCTCGGTGTTGTTTTGCTCAACGCATTGAATGGAGGCGTTTTTTTCTTCGATTAGGGAGTGGGCAAGAGAAGTGGAGGCAGTATGCAGAGCTGGCGTTCATCCGATGAATCGTCTGAGTCTACGTCGTATTGTAGCTGGTCCATCGAGCAGCTTACTCTATTAATATTATACGAAGCATGTCTTTGTTTTTTTGCGAAAACGCTTTGTCTTTCGTACGATCAGTGATATTGTATGATAGATGGTTTACGACTTGCCGTCGTCATCGACGCGCGTGTCTCGCGCAAGGTTGGGAGAGACATTAACAAACGAATAACATCACGGAGGGATTCAAGACCTTTACTTCTGGGATAATTTAGGCACCACTAGCTTGGTGATGAGTTCGCTGTTTCGCCCGTATCCCAGTAAGGTAATATTGCGATTGAAACAACTGCTGTCACGGTCCTCTAGTCCGGGGGAGAACTACCTGGTACATTTTTTGTACTTCTCGTTTTGTAATTTTCTTGTGTAACCTGAAACCGTTTCTTTTGTGTTGAAACTTACTCATGTGAATCTAGGTAATATTTATTGCGCTTTTCCTGTGTAAAATGAAGCCAACAGCGTAATTTTGCGTGCGGCGGCGCCTTCAGCGGGATCCTCCGGAGGCGCCTCCGGCGGGCCCTCCGGGGGCGTCTCCAGCGGGGCCCCCTCGGAAGGGGGGCGCTTTTTTGGCTTGCCTTTAGTGGGCAAGTCGGCTGGCCACGCCAGCCGACTGGGGGCGCTTTTTTGGCTTGCCTTTAGTGGGCAAGTCGGCTGGCCACGCCAGCCGACTTACCGACTAAAGTCAGCTAGTCGGCTTACCATAGTCGTTAATCGCTAAATTCTGCCAACTCACAGCCAGCCCTAGAAATTGCGTTTCTGCTGAAATTGGCAGGTGTATCATATATGAGGCGCGCGAGGGCGAAGCGCGAGTCTTTTTTTTCTTGGTTTTCCAAGGGAAAAAATCCTCTTCATAGAGGATCGGACACAAGGCTCCTAGGTTGGCCAAGCAAGCAAGCAAGCAAGCAAGCAAGCAAGCAAGCAAGCAAGCAAACCAGTAGTCCATCTTCGCTTTTGTCCACGGCTTTCAACGCACACGACACCAAGGCCAGTCCCGACGGGTCCTGTGCACGCACAAATAATGGCCAACCGTTCTCGTGCTGGTTTTGCTGTAAGTCGTTGAAAGTTCGTCGAGGCAGGTGCGGCGACGTGTGTTTTCACATGCATTGCTGGGCTACGTACGAGTATGGGTTTCAAAAAAAATTCACAATGGGCATTTGCTTTTTGAAACTCAGTTTATACCGAGCGAGGCAATTATGCCGAAAAAAACGAAAACTACTGCTGTAGCTCTTTTCAGGGGGCTGATCGACGAGACGCACGCACAGCGACGCTGACCCGGACCTGGTCTCGTGTGTCCTGTTGCTGCTGTTACTACCGCAGCTACTGCTTCTGTTTCTGCTGCTACTGCTGCTGCTGTTGCTGCTGCTACGTGTACAGTTTGAGTACCGACTTTTTTTTTTTCTCCGAAAACAAAACGCAAATATCAAACAGCGTAGATGTTCGTTTGTGTTGGTTTGTGCAATTCGAATTTACCAGGTACCAGGTATGCTGCTGTTCTTTTGCTTTCTGGTCTCCCCTTGTGTTTTCCGTATTCACCCAGCAGATTGGGCTACTTCAGGTATTGAGGTCCCCGCCTCATTACCACCAATTACTAGTATGTTTGGGAGTTTGAGACTGGTAAATAAAGCGATCTCGGAGATCGGAGGGAAAATAAGCCGCGAGCCTCACGCAGCTAACATAGGTGTCGCGTACTGTTGTATTCCTGGTATATAGACTCACTTACTCTAATGTCAGTACCTCCGGAGGCCACCCTCGGCAATTCTCTGGCCTCCCAGACTCTCAGCTCTTAATTGCCGACGGGGAAATATTTTTTCCCGGAACTATCCCAGGACTGATTTTATTTTTCCTCTTTTTGCTTTTTGCTTCTTTTATCTTGTTTTTGAACCTGCTTGTTTTGCGCACACCACGAAGGTACAAACCAAGCCCAGCAGAACAGCAAGTAATCGGCCCTGCACAGAGCAGCAAAGTACATACAGCAGTACGTTCGTGTCGACCAGAGTGCGATAACGCAAGCAAGCAGACAAGAGCGAAAGTGTTGCCGAGAGTCATCATGTATGACATATACGAGTTTTTTTTAATGTTTTCTTTTTTCCTGTTCGTTGTTGTTCTTTGAACATTGCGTTAAAGCCACCAACAACTAATTTGCATTTTTTCCAAGTACCGCTGACACTCAGCCCTGTGACGGACCGCCGTCTGGACGTAATATACTATTTTTAGAGTAGAGTATCTTAAGGTGTGACTGACGTGACCAAAAACAGCCGTACGTCTCATTACTGATACTTCAACCACACTGCTGTGGGTGTGTTTTTTATTTCACTGCTTTTTCCACCCCTCGATATCCAGCACACACCCAGTGTCCGTGCCGATTCGTCATCTTAGAGAGACAAAAAAAGCCCTGTAGTCACAAACTTCGAGACAGACATATGCATCGCAAGTACCACATCAAGATACCAGGTACACACGGTATACTCATGCATGTGACGTCCGGGTTGTTTTGCTGGAGCATGGCGGCGGGGCTCTTGGCATTTTCAAGTCGCTAGTTTGCACTTACAATCAATCGTGGACCTCTCTGTCCGCTTCACATAATTTGTTCTACTTTTTCCTTTCTGAGCGAGCGTAGCGGGGCGGCGAATGCCGCCCGAGGAGCGAAGCGCCTTGTACATACAGTATATACCCTGGGTACATTTTTACTGCTGCTGCTGTTCCTGGCGGTTTGTTGCCACTTTTTTTTTTTCGTGGACGCTTGCTACGATAGAGATAGCACTTGTTGGTGAAAAGGGGCATTTTGGCAGTGATACACATTATTAGACATTTCCAACCATTTTGCCCCGTGGCACGTCGTGGCACGTCGCGGCACGTTTTT
>JAYJMJ010000418.1:1264154-1275525 GCA_036873875.1 Laminaria ephemera | reverse complement strand
TGCCAACCGCAATGAATACGAGGGCGGAATATATGCAAGCCAGCACACCAGAATATATCTGCAAGGAAGAAAAGAAGATAGAAGAAAAAGCAAAAAGCAAAAAGAAAAGCAGTAGCAACAGAGTATAATAGCCCGTGCATAAGGAACTTCGTAACGAACTATTACGGGGGAACATACAGTAGTAATCTAGTAATGAGGAGTAATCTAGTAATGAGGACCAAATATGGTTGGTAAAAAAACTGAAATATATAGGTTTTTGTGTGCATCGTAGGTCCTGATTACTATGGTCCTCCGTAATAGCAAAACAACAGTAGTCCATGAGGAACACCAAAATATCAAAATGCAGCATTATCAAAATGGACGTGGAGCTACTACTACACTGCTGCTGCTGTGCTTTGCAGGACCCCGAACTATTATCATTGACAGAGTTCAAGAGGGACACAAAAGTCAGATTAGACACAATAGAGCCTACGCGATGAGGCCAACACCCAACACTCACTCGCTCAGTCACTCGTTCCCACTTGAAAATACCTGGTACAGCAGTACCGGGTACCAATTTCCAATTTCAGAAAAACCAAATCGCGCCGTTTTCCGCTGTCGTGTCTCTGTTTTTTTTTGTATTGGAGACGTCCTGGCAGCACGGAGGGCCCATCCCCGCACGATATAGACCGCTCTTGCACGAGTTGAAACGAGAGATTGCGGCCAAACCGGGACTGGAGAAGCGCTCGAAGAAGGTCAAGCACGAATTGGATAGCATTGCGTTGGGCAGGTAAGCTCCGAGATACTGTACCACTCTGGACGGAAATATAAGGACACTTTGATGCTTATGTTGATGCCGCAACGTTCCCTGTAGTTCCGCCCAGAGTGGTACATGAAGCATCGGGCAGCCATCAGAGGCGATTCTCAAATACTACCACAAACATAGCGCAGCACATACGAAGCATGTTTTACGACTATTTATGGCAACATGAGCATTCATAGGCGTTTAGTAACAGCAGCGTCGGGGAGCAATCATGGATGATTAGCAGCACGAGTATCGGGCAGCACGTAAGTAGACGCTTAGTATGTTTGTGCTAGTGCTGTTGGTGGTTCTGGTGTTGGTGGTATCGGTGATGTTGGTATTGGTGTTGGTTGGTGTTGGTGGTTCTGGTGTTGGTGTTGGATGTTGTTGGTGTTAGTATTGGTGTTGGATGTTGTTGGTGTTGGTGTTGTTGATTATAGTGTTCGTGATTTTGATGTGTTTGTTGGTGTAGGTATTGGTGCTGTTGGTGTTGATGCTGTTGTTGTTGGTGGTGGTATTGGTGTTGGTGTTGGTGTTTGCGCTGGTGTTGGTGTTGATGTTGCTGTTGGTGTTAGTGTTGGTATTGGTGATGTTGGTGTTGGTTCGGGTTTGTTGGTGTTGTTGGTGTTGTTGACATCCGTATTGTTAGAGTTGGTGTTGGTGCTGTGGTGGGTTTTGGTCTTGATTTCGGTGTTGCTATTCCCCTACTTCCACTTTCTCCGTACAACTGTACAGCCGTAGAAAGATTGAACTCCTGCCTGCAGGCGTGGAAACATTCCATTGATGTACGGCGTGTTCTACTTCATTGCGGTTAGGTTTTTGGAAGCGGCGTATTGGTCGTTGGAACAGGACGGGAGGAGGGTGAGCGACTTCGTTGAGGAGTCGATCGCATGGCGACAGACCGTTGGAGCGCATCGCCTTCGAAAGGAAGACGTCGCGGCAGTCGCGGGCAAGGGAGCCATCTTGGTCAAGGGGGTCGACCTACACAGGTGACATTCGTGCTTCCTTCGCAGTGCTCAGTACAATCAGTCGTAGCACAGGTTGTAGGCTCTGTTTTCCGGTGATTTTTCGGACAGCGTGTAGGCTCTGTTTTTCGTTGAATTTTCGGGTAAGGGCACTCGATACTAGTCTTTTTTTTCTAATGGAATTTGTGTTTGGTTGTGCCACGCTTGAGTTCTGTCTATGTGGACGATAAATACCCAACTCTTGCTCGACGGGGTTTGAGACCGCTTGTACTCTGTGCAGATCCACAATATACCACGTGTTAGAAACCGCACCCATCCACCTGCCTGGCTCGCTTTTTTTGCGTCTCCCCACCAGTATTATTTGTATGGCAACTATTATTATTTTTTCGTTTGCCTTTCCGACAATGTACAGTGCATTATTCGGTCCAATGTAGAATTATCTGCCTTCCGACAAAGAACAGCAGTGCATAATTCAGTCCAACATATAATGCGTATTACGGAGGACCATAGTAATTAGAACCCGCCGTGTACACAAGAACCTATATATTGCCCTATTTTTTCTGACCACATTTGGTTCTGATTACTATATTCCCCCGTAATAGTACGAATATTTGTGTCCCTTTTGGAGGTTACTTAACGCGAAAGCTGATTTGTCAAAACGATATACCTGGTACCTGGTACCGAATACAATCACTCCCACCCAACCCCTTCTCTTCCTTCCCTGCGTACTCTATTATGATGCCTGGTACTATCGCAATATTTTCAAACCTGATGTGAGTATCGACCATTCTATCGGTAGAACCCACAGCTGACGTAATTGTAACCCGCCTTCTTGATGGCGGGGGGGCAGCTCCCAGCGGCGGGCGACCAGACCCCAGCAGCAACAGGGAAGGCCACTACTGCGCGAGGACGAAAATGTCAACGCCGGACCTGAAAGCTCGCGGAAAGCTAAAGAAAAAATAGTTACTCGTAGCCGTTGGGCAAGAACGAAGAACGTAAAAAAGCTCTTGAAAGCTAAGAAAAATAATTAGCTACCGGATAAGTAACCAGGCAAGCAACACCGACCAGCCCATACGAGAGTTTATTCATAACTACAAGGTTCTCCTTCGGACGAAGGGTGACGCAAGGCTGCTGATTTTGTACCCCCGTGCGTTCGCCCGCATCCTTCCGGAAGTGCATGGAGCTATGGAATATGCTGCAATGTATATGATTCGGGTTTATCGGAAATGAAGGTAGGGACGGTCCAGACAATATGATGTTGATGATGATTTAGTCTACCTGGTACATAAAAGTTTGCCGCGGCTGCTTTCATGTAGCCGGCGTAAGCATTCGGGTGCAACATAAAATCTAAAAACTCATGTTGTGTTCAGCACATTTGATGCGTACAGCGGTCCACTGTTACTACTGCTGCTCTACGTAGCCAGTACAAAAAACAATGTACCCGCGGGTACAAAAAAATACGTGGAAATTCAGCGGGAAAATTTGAACAAGAAATTATCACTCACAGCAGTCTACAGCAAGCAGCAGTTCGTAGAGTGTTTGCGGTTTGCGGTTTTGGTATTTTTTTTTAAAGGAGATGTCCGTCGGTAGTCTCCGCAAAAACTGAAGTGTTTCCGTGTGGCGTTTGCCACATTTTTCAAAATTGAATTATTTCCCAGATCTTCTCGGAAAATACACCGATGGGTGGCCTACTATGTGCAATAACTTGCCGGTAATTTTTGAGGTGCGACGTGTTGTTGTATAGCGGCTGCTGTGTGGGGTGAGTGACTGAGAGTACACCTCGCGCTGCGGCGACAACTCCAGAGACGCCGAACCCCGACCGCCGCACAATAACGCAACAGAGTACAGCAAACCCTCTTGCGGCCTGCGTTTTGTGCTGGACAAACCGCAGCAGCAGCAACAGCAGCGGAAGCTTCTGTATGCACAAACAGACTACCCATACGATACTCGTATGATGTGATAACATTTCTTTTTTCATCCGGTCGTTGTCGAAAGCAAAAAAAAAAACACACACACACATCCGAACAACCAACAGAGCAAAAAAATCGCGAAACACGTTTAGCGGTAACGGCGATGCCCGCAGCCAGCCCTTGAGCGCCTTCCCTCAGGTGCCCAGTCAGCGCACCAGCGCCATGATCACAGCCAGCCCCCTTCTTCCCTTGCTCCCCACGCATTGACACTCGGCCAGTAGAACAATCAAGCGGACAAAATCCCAAACCGACACAGACAGCCAGATGTTGTACGTACTCGTACATACGTACCAGGTATCGTGCATCATAGGAGAGAAAAGGAACAACGCAGCATAGTTGCAACAGACACAACACAAGCAACCGAGGCAGAGACAGGTGGAGCATCACACAGAGCCACGGGCGTCTTTGATCCTCGCAGGAGCTTCGCCCGGGCGAAGAACGGCTGGAGGAGTCGGCGGAGGTCAGGCTTTGCCGGAGGCCACAACTGTAGTCAATACAAAAAAAAAACTATTAATAGCAAAGAAATCGTGAGTACGGATACTGACGTAACCGGTGCGACATTTCTTTGTGCACCAGCAGTAGAATTTTTTAGTCTATAGCCCAAAAAAAAGCAAAAAAAGGCCCAGCAGCAGGTGCAATTTTGAAAGTCTGTACCTGGTACATCCCAAAAAGCGAAAGTTTTAACGATCACCGGAAAGGAATCTGTAATTATCTTTATATTTCCTATAAAATGCTAATATAACGCCCCTGCCCCTGTCACGCTTGACGCCGTCAACTCAAATCGCGGCACAAAGTCGACCGGTGGTGTACTTCCGACCTGCGCTAGACGGAAAAATGGAGGGCGACGGCAACGCGAAATTGATGATTTACACCTTGGAAAGGGCAATCCGGCTCATGCCGAGAGGCACCTGGCAGTACACCATCGTCATCGACTGCGAAGGCAAGAAATATGCCACCGGGTGTTTTAGAGCGAAACACATATTTTCGGCTTCATTTCTCATAGGAATATACGAAGTATGTCGATACGGTGGGTTTTGGACCAGTAGGAACGATTTGGGTTCGTCAAAGGGTGTACGACTGGGCCTCAATGGGAACAATGTGGCTTGAACGGATCGTGGGTACGTATGCTCCAAGGGGAGCAGATTGGCGAAAATGAATGTTGGGTGGGTCCCATCCCAATAGAAATATCAAATTGACTGCTGTTGCGCATTCCTGGCGATTTGTTTAAACTTCTTTCTGCTGCTTTTGCATGTACTCTCCGCAAACCTAGCCATTTCTTGGACCCTAGTCTACTCCCGGGGGTTTGCTCTCGAATGTCCGGCGTTGGTCTGACCTCGACTTATGTCTCATTTCCGTAATTCTAGGGATGGGCCTAAGCCATATGCCCCCGCTGGCGTACATCAAGGCGATATTCAAGATGCTGAGCCACCACTACCCGATGCGGCTTGGCAACGTGCTCTTCACGAACGTGGGTCCGAGCGTAATGCTTTGCTGGAGGGTGGTGTCGCCGCTATTGCAGAAGAGGACTACGGACAAAATGCTCCTTATCCCGACCTCGTGAGTGCGCGAGAGGCCAAGGCTGCGGTCGTGGGAGCAAATTTAGGGCCTGTTTTTCAACGGCTCAGGGCCTCTCGCTCGAGTGGTCACCCTGTTGTTTTGCAAGTCTTGACTTTTCCAACCGCAAAAGTGATGCCAGTCTAATTCCAAGTAATTCGGCCCCGTAAACGTGGGGTGCTTTGTTATTTCGCGAAATCTGCCGCCATCGAATTGTTTGTTACGCTGCTTGGAAGGAAGACGGAGGCACGATACCCCCCCAATGCCATGACCTTCGTCCAGACCTCTTTGCTGAACCGCGCCTTGCCTGCAGCCCTTGCGTCTAGAGGGTTGTGTGTCCGCCACGCCCTCGTTCAATATCAAAATGAGAGCAATATGTGCTATTGCTAGGGTAGTGAGCTGGCTGGACTTCACGGCTAGTTATTATTTGTATCATTGGATGGCGGAGCAAAAACCAACGAACTGACTTAAGTTGTCAATACTAACTACCACAAGTCGAGCCAAAAACGCGCCGGTCAGATGCGAAGAGGCAGAACTCCGCCAATTACCGCGCGCAACTAACTGTATGTAGTTCCTGGCCATCTATTTAATACTGTACTAACTAGCCAACTAACGACTTATAGTCAGCCATCTCACAGCCCTATCAATTGCAGGATACTCAAACACAAACATCCCGTTACACGCGCGATCGAAATATCACACGCAGCTTGCAAGGATAGGGTTTCGACGAAATCCTCGATCTCACAGCTGAGGCGTCTTTTTTATTTTTTTGTGAATTCAGAGCGGAACATGGCGGAATGTAACATACCTGGTAACTGACAGCAGGAAGGACTCGTTCGGTTCGGTTCGGTTCGGTTCGGTTCGGTTCGGTTCGGTTCGATTTTTTTTTCGAGGAATCAAAGAACGCAAGGTGCTCACAACGAAAACACGGCACATATATCCTACCGCTGTGGCGTGTACGCCATTTTTACTGTACCCCGTTGGACTGATTTTCCCATCGCTTTCTCTGTTGAATGCTGCTCTCACGGTTTTCACCGCCAGCGGGCTGATTTTTTTTAATTGTTTTGTTTTGTTTTTCCGTTGACGCTTGCTACGACAGAGGTAGCTTTTTTTGTCTGAAACGTTATTTGAATCACGGGGCTCCTTAACCCAACAACGTCGGAATTTCGTTTTTTTTGTTTTTGCAATAACTATCGTTGTATATCTATATAGGCCATATGGGATGTTTCATCGGGTATCATGGCACTTTTATTTTTTCCCCAAGATTTGTTTTTTTGTTTTTTTGCTGAGGTATAGAGCTCCACAAGTGAGGAGCCCTCAGAAAAATTCCGAGTAGGCACCTCTCTACCGTACCATGCGTCTGTTACTTTCCAGCTCAACTCGTGGGAGGCTTTACCCTCGACGGCCTTCTGGACAAGGCACGGTCGCTGGCGTCTTCCCTTCTCCCCCCCGTGCTTGCCTTCATTTTTATCGTGCGCGACTATTACGCGACCCCCCCCCCCGTTGCTGTCCCTACCGCAGGAAGCTATCGATGACGTCCAAGTACATCAACCCGAACCAGTTGCTCCCGTTCGCGGGAGGGCAGTCGTCTTGGATTTACGAGCCCGCCGTCTACTTCTCCAACGATGCTGCCAGCTTGTAGACTTTAGACAAACCATTACCTTATACTATAATCAAGATAACACCTCCCCGTCGGACGAATTTCCAAGCCTTTTTTCTCGACAGCGGGGAAAGCGCAAGCGCCGAGCGGTGTGTGTATGGAAATATTTCGACGGGGTCTTTTCCAACGCCATCATTTTTTGTCGTGCGCGCCCTCCTTGTTTTGGAGAAAAACGGCTTGAAAAATCACCGAAGGGGGTGTGTTATCTTGATTTATAGTATACTGTACTTGGCTCGAACCCTGGTGGACTTGCGATGTTGGTAATTTTGGTTTGTTTTCGTCTCGGTACGATTGAGTTTTGATCTCTTTTGAGCTGCACCCCCCGTTTTTTGGGACGAATTTCTTGGAATTTGTGTAGGACATTTTTTGCCCCCGTTTTTGGGGGGAAAGTTCTTGAAATTAGTGTGGGCCAATAAAAGGGTTAAGTTTTGCTGTTCTGGGGGCCAGCGCATGGTTTTTCTACCGTACCCGCGGGCAAGTGCCTAGGATCACGCAGACGTACAAGGATGTTTAATCCAGTGCGAAAGTTACGCGCGTCGAATTGCGCAACGGCAATGTGTTGTTCCTTAAGTTGAAACCGAGCGGTGATTGTTGTGAGCCAAGAGTGTGGGTGGAATCGGCATCGGAAATGTTGGGGGGTAATTCCGTACGATTTCCCACGCGCCTTAATGCATGTCGAAATTCGGTGTGTGCCTTGACGTTCCTTGCAGCGCACGCGTGGCTTTGAAGTACACGCGCGGTCGACCCGGTCCGTCTTTTAATGGTGCGCTTATTTATGGTGAACACACTCAGTCAGAGGTACCGGGTTTGGTGCCGTTCCCTATTGTGATCTACAATCAGAATGACAGTGGTCGTGATCGGTAGATGATTAGTCAATGATTGGTCGTGTTAGGTCTGTAAACAGTGACGTATCAATGGACTACGCGACCGAGTGTCCAATGGCTGCGCGATCGAGTGTAGCGCCTTTCGAATAGTTTCGGGACTGCTTCCCAATTCAAGAACGGCTGCATGATGCCGTCCCCTCTTTGCTACTATTACAGAGCGTTCTATTAACTGGCGTCTAGAAGCTGGACAAGCCGACCCGCCAGCGTACGGTACTACTGTGGTCGACCAGAATACGTTTGTATTTATTTAAGCGTTTGTTTCCCGTTCAATCACGAATGGTTCAACGAGGAATACAAAAGCCCACTCACTCGACAGGGCGCCGAGCTGAGCAATGGAATGGAATAGCGCTCGTTGCCTCTCCAGCGAGACCCTTGTTGCTGAAATTTGTGCCCTCGTACAACCAAATCGTCCAACCTAAATAACCAAGCAGTGCACTGGGGAACAGCATGCCAGCATATATCGTTTGCACTGCATTTACAGTGGAATATTAGTGGTCGATGCCTCTTCAAGTGGTCGTTGCCTCCTCAGCGAGAGCCTTGTTGCCGAAATGGGTAACTTCGTACGACCGTCCAACCTAAATATTTAAGCAGTACACTGGGGAACAGCATGCCAACACATATCGTTTGCACTGCATTTACAGGGGAATATTAGTGGTCGTTGCCTTTTCAAGTGGTCGTTACCTCCTCAGCGAGAGCCTTGCTGCCGAATTCGGTAACCTCCTTGTACGACCGTCCACCGTATATAGTTCACCAGTACGCTGGGGAGCAGCACGCCAACGCATATCGTGTGCGCTGCATTTATTACAGAGGAATAATAGTGGTCGTTGCTTCTTCAAGTGGTTGTTGCCTCTTCAAGTGGTCGTTGCCTCCTCAGCGAGAGCCTTGCTGCTGAAATTGGCAACCTCTTCGTACGATCGTCCAACCTAAATAGTAAACCAGTACGCTGGGGAGCAGCACGCCAACGCATATGGTTGGCGCTGCATTTACGGTGGAGCAGTGGTCGTTGGCTGTTAATAATGTGGTCGTTGATTCCCCAGCGAGAACCTTGTTGAAATTGGCAACCTCCTCGTACGACCGTTCAACCTAAATAGTTACCTGGTAACTATTAATAGTACGCTGGGGAGCAGCACGCCAAGCATATCGTTGGCGCTGCATTTGCAGTGGAATAGTCGTCGTTGCCTCTTCAAGTCGTCGTTGCCTCCCCAGCGAGAGCCTTGTTGCTGAAATGGTAACCTCCTTGTACAACCGTCCAACCTATAAGCAATGAAGCAGAACACTGGGGAACAGCGCGCCGACGCGTATCATTGGCGCTGCATTTACAGTGGAATAATAGTGGTCGTTGCTTCTTCGAGTGGTCGTTGCCTCCTCAGCGAGAGCTTTGTTGCTGAAATTGGTAACCTCCTCGTATGACCATCCAACCTAAATAGGTGTGTACCAGCACGCTGGGGAGAAGCACGCCAACACATACATATCGTTGGCGCTGCATTAACAGTGGAACAACAGCGGGGTCGTTGCTTCTCCAAGTGGTCGTTGCCTCTTGAAGTGGCCACTGCCTCGTCAGTGAGAGCCTTGTTGCTGAAAGGGGAACCTTTCTCGTACGACCGTCCGACCCACCAAAAAAAAGCAGCAGTACATTGGGGAACATCACGCCAACGCATATCGTTGGCGCTGCATTCACAGTGGAATAGGGGTCGTTGCCTCTCCAGCGAGGGATCGAGAGCCGACAACGAACGCCTGCGCAAGGGGCGATATACGGCGGGAGGCGGACAATGCCCCCACCCGCGATCGCTTTGTTACTCCCAGGCCGCGCAGACCACGAACGAACAACACTCACCACCCCCCATGCGTGTCCTACAGAATGTCGCATTTTAGCCTCCCTACTCCCGCTTAGAACCAACCCTAATCCTACGCCAAGCTCACATCCTACGCCAAGCTGATCACCCAAGGCAACCGTTCGATCGCCATTCCGATCCGATCCGTACATTTTCGACCAACAAAGTCAAAGTTGCGAGTATCCGATTGATCCGTATTCTTGCCAGGAAAAACCATGCGCGTTTGTTTGAGGACTACTTGCAAGAAAGCTCAGCAGAAAGAAGCATCGACCACACGTCTGTACATCAATCAGGAACGTGCAAGTTCGGCTCGTCCGGCCGTGATGGCGCCACGGGGCTCGCGATAGTTGGATCGATCCGCGGAGCTCATCTAGCGCGCGTCGCAAAACGGTCGAACGCAATCAATGTGGAACGCGAAGAGCCGGAAGAAAGTAGAAAACCCAAAAAACCCTAAAAAATGTTTGCCAGCAGGAGGTGATGAACATCAAGTTTCTAACTACAGCAAGCAGCAAGCAGTAGTAGTAATAATAGGTGTCCGATCAGCGGGGACCACGCAAACCTTTGTAGCGCCACATACCTGAACTGGCGCAGGAAAGAAAGGAAACTGTCCGCGCCGAGAGGGCGTGTTTTTGTTGACGCCGTCGCTGTAGAGCAAATAACAGATCAAGGCAAGGAAAGCAGCCAGACCCCGAATAGTCTCAACTGCAGTAGTAGTAGTAGTAGTAGTAGTAGTATGCCGTAAGGTGACTTTTATTTTGTTTTTGGGACTACAGTAGTAGTACTTGTACAACGAGCATCGATCCAATTTGAAACGGTGAATGGGACTTGGATGGTATATGCACAACAACAGTTAATGCACACACATGGAGATAGATGGTGTTTGGTCTGAAGGCCATCAAGGAGGTCCGATGCGATGCTATTGTGCGGGGGATGGTGTGCGACGTGTATGGGTGCGGGCGCGGTGAGGGTGGCGCGAAGAAAAACTTCGCGAGGGTTGGCAGCGGAGAGTGGTAGCTCAAAGGTGCTTCAAAAATCGGGCTGGAAAACATCCAAGAAAAGGTGCTTAAAACAATGATAGCATAAAAAAAAAAATTCCTGGGACGGAGAACCGAGGAGTACACTCTTAGTAATGTGTCGGCAGTGCGTTCAGCGAAACAGGTTGGATCCCTCAACTCTGAAACCTACAACTTTCTCCGGCGGCAAATACTCCCACTATAACTGTCAAGACTGACCATCATCAGTTTTTCATCGAAAACAGAGAATTCGACGCGAGGGGTCTTTTAGCAATCACCACGAATAATAGGCGAACGAACGTAGCAAGTCTTCAAGTAGTGAGAACCTATACCCAACATTTTTTCAGTGGCTACCGAGTTTTGCGTGTTGTGGAGTTGGCCAACCTGGTCATGCGAGATAACATTTGCAACGCTGCACTACCCCCTCCCCCCTCCGTTCGTCCACCCAGCAATAATAATAGCGAGGGACGGGGTTGGTTGCTCTCGCAGTTTGGCGCCTGGCTCGCTTCTTTTGGAGGAACCGTGTTTTGGTCGCCACGCAGACTAGTTCTACGGTAAGGGGGATGTTATACTATCATTTGCACTACCGCGTTTAGGCCACCCCGGCGAGTGACTCATTATTTTTATAAAAAATTAAAAATACACGACAGCTGTGAGATCTAGGATTTCGTCGAAACTCATATTTGCAAGCTGTGTGTGATACTCCGATCGC
>JAYJMJ010000418.1:1241718-1254368 GCA_036873875.1 Laminaria ephemera | reverse complement strand
TCTGCCTGGTCGGTGAAAACCCGACGTGCTCCGTCCCGGCATTGTAGGGATGCGAGGGTCAATGGTCATATGACTACCGCTATGCATGAAACTAGTACACCCCCTCACTACTACCGAAGTATATATCGGTATCGTCTCCCGCGAGTGAGTGTGGAAATTTGTTGAAGAATATCCCCCCAACTATAGTGTAGGACTTCCGCCTGATTTATCGAATACCGCAAGTCATTGCTTTTTTTGTTATTGGTTTCACCCCACACGATTATACATGTGTGTTCGATGTGTATATCTTCTCCCCGAAACAAACGAAGTATCCTGCTTGCCATTTCTTTAGATATGAGTACCTTTTTCATGCTGCACGAATACCATGCCCAAGATGCTTTTATAATACCAGTACGCTGCATGGCTTGCCTTTTGTCTGATAGGGTTTGATCTGGACGCTGTATACGATATGCTTTGTATGATGGGGAGCAGTTGCGTGCAAAACTTTTTGACTGGAGATCAAGCGGGTACAAGAATATCAGTCTAAAGGTAGCCGGTTCCGCCTATTTTACCGAAGATCCAAGGGTTACAACAACAGTCTAAGGATAGCTCATACCGTCAGTTCCCGTATACTTGCAGCTTGCGCTGAAGTGGTAATAACAGTGACCGGCGGTTGGGACAGCTCGCGCTGCCGTTGCCACGGGAACAGAAGGATACGCCAGCTAACACTGGATTGCGAATGCACTTTAGTTAAATCAACACACGACACGTGTGAAAATACGTGGAAGTGTGGTGAGCTAAAGCTTTATTTTTCCCCATCCGCCGGAGGATAAAAAAAAAAAAAACAAATGCACGTATGTGCAAGGTTTTTCAGATTTGCACGTAAAATTCATTAGCGATATATATATGGCAGCTCCCTGTGTGCAGGTCGGCACAAAACGGCTTGTGTGGTGCCCAGACCAACCCGACCTCAGACCTTACCCTAACCCTAACCCTATCCCCAGCCCTTTGGGGGGCTCGAGGTCGGCTCGAGGTCGGCAGGGGCAGTCCTGCCATACATACATCGCCAATGAACTTCACATGCACACCTGAAAAACCTTACACGTACATGCGATTATACAGCTGGGGTGATCAGTCTAAGGATAGCCCGTACCGTCCGTGTGGTCCAAGATCCAACGGTCACAACAGCATCAGTCTAAGTATGGCCGGTACAGAGTAGTACAGGACACCTGATAAGAAACTGAAAATACTGACCCAGGCTGGGTTTCTTAGTTGGGAGAGGGTGCGTTATACACTAACTTCAGTACATTGGCTCCAAGATTTCTAATATTCCTGTAAATAACAGCCTGAAAAAAATAACAGCCTGCTTTTCTTGTCACCCTGCTTCTTGTTAATTTAAGTGTCCTGCCTGCCCTGTACCGCTACGCGGATTTCGACTATAATACACGATGACCAAGTTTTGAAGAAACAGAAATATTATTCTTATTCTTATTCTTATTCTTATTCTTATTATTCTTCTTAGTAGTAGTAGTAGTAGTAGTAGTAGTAGTAGTAGTATTGCCCTCTGACAATGTAGCGTAGATGCCGTTCCGATATAAATCGAATATCCTTCCGTCAAGCAGTAGTACCTCTCCTATGACTCTCTATCCCAATTTCCCTTCGACGCGTGCTACGATGGAGGTAGCACTTTTTTGGTTGAGTAATGTTTTCTGAATTTTGTGAATGACGGGGCTCCTTAACCCAAAATCGTCGGAATTTCACTATTTTTCTTGCGATAATTTTCGTTGTATACCTAGGCCATGGGATTGTTCATCGGGCAGCACTTTTATTTTACCCCAAATAGTTTTTTGGGAGAGGTATTCAGCTCCTCAAGTGAGGAGCCTCATATGTTTTTTTTCATAGTTATACGGCGTCAGTGCCGTCCTTCTAATAGACCTGCTCAAGTTGGAAGCTTCAGAACGAAAAGGGTTTAGCTCCACTGTAGCGTGCGTCAAGGGTTAATATAATAGTTACATAGAGTATTACTAAGATTGTTCCTTTTTTATAGTTCTATAGATTCAGTGCCGTCCTTCAAGACTATCCGACCGCTCGATTCGAGTGGCCTCTTAGGCGTGTCTTGTCCTTTTCAACACAAGTAGGCAAAGGAAGGAGGTACCTGGTAGAGTTTGTGCATATAGGCTTCATGTTGTATGGGTTTCCCCTGGTTTTATTCTACTTTCTGGGAATATTCAGGAGGAGCGATCGACCTTGAAGCTATTAATAATGCTGCACATTGCCAGACGGCAAACAGAATCACAATAGTGCTTACCCATGGCCGCGCCGGACAAGATGGCAGGGATGAACAGCCCGGAGGAAACCCAGACACCACTGGTCACGCACTGGAGGGCAAGAAACACCGCAAAAAAAAGAATCACCGAAGACGCGCGTAGCTCGTTGTCGCCAAAGTGGAACAGGAGCTTGATCATCCCGTCTTGCTCGTTCAGGAACAGAGTCGCCAACTGCAGGGGAGTTCAAGTAGCAGTGGGCGTCACGATTTTTCGGACGAAGGAGGGTTCATAACGTCGGATCGAGGATAGAGATATTAGCGTTATGGAGCTACCTCCAACACAATCCTGTTTTTGCTGTTGTAGGTCGTATCATCCCGTCTTGCTCGTTCAGGAATATAGTCGGCATCTCCGAAGGTCTAGTGGGTGAACCTCGTAACCACTAAGGTCGATTTCGCAGGTTCGAGCCCCCCCGAGCGCATACTCGTACTCGTAGGGACTTTTTCTTGTGCAAAAAATATGACTTGCGGAAAGCGCGAGAGCGTGAGTTAGCAAAAATTCGATGAAAATCGACGAGGGTTGGAAATGCTGAACCCTCTGCGCGACAAAAAATGAAGGCACGTGCCGGGGGGGAGAAGGGACGACACCTGTGGCCACGGCTTGTCCAGAAGCTGGAAAGTAAAAGTGAGATTTAAAAAAAAAAAAGAGGCGCCCGCTGCAAGGCAGTTCCAGAAGCAGTGGGCGTGGCGATTTTGTGATATATATGTGCCAGGTTTGTCTTCAGCGCCGGGTGTCATGGATAGAGATTTTGGCTGGATGGACCTACCCCTAACCTGTTTTTGCTTACTTAAAAAACTGGAAAAAACAAATAAAACGGCCTTTTTTTTCTTGCTAACAACCACTTCCGGAGTAGGTCATACCCGGAGGTTAATAAGCCCTTAAGGGAATAATCCCCGTTTTTTGCTTAGCCCATAGGGGACCGTTCGCAAAATTATTTTCTACACGAAGTATGCATGGCCTACACCTAACCGTTGAGTTTAGGCCATGAGGCTAAACAAACACTACTAGGGGTTTGCTTCCGCGTACCTCATTGTATTCCCCGTGATGACAGTTGAGGGTGACGAGACGCTCCACGCTGGCTACTCCTGCGGGCGACCAGTCAGCGAGGTCCGTCGGCACCGCGCGACACTGCCCAACCGCTAATGGGAGGAAGAAAGCCACGGTAGTCATCACGGTGCTGATAACCATGATCTGGCCGGCCGGGAACACGACAAACCAAAAAAATAGCGAGAGAGAGTGTCCGCTTTGTTAAGAAATATAGACACATGCTACTAATAGTACCAATAGTACCAATAGTACTAATAGTACCAATAGTACGGTAGAGGTACACCCTTTTATTTCTGAGGCTCCTCACTTGAGGAGCTCTATCCTCCTGCCCACAACTGATTTGGGGAACGACAAAAAAATACTACCCGATGAACAATCAGATAACCTAGGTATACAACGAAAATGATTGCAAAAACAAAGAATGAAATTCCGACGACTTTGGGTTAAGGAGCCCCGTCATTCAGAAAAAAAAGAAAGTCAAAAAGCGCTACCTCTATCCTAGCGCCTCTATGTTTCAACGTCGATCACTCATAAACACACAAACACATAAACATTGTTTTCAGAAAAAAAGTAGAAGGAAACCAAAAGGGAAACCCACAAAACAAATACCGAGTCAACGCTTCCTAGAAGCGATTGGGCTTTTGCTAGAGGCACACCATAGCCACTGAGCTAACAGTCAGAGAAAAAAAAGCCACGGTAGTCATCACGGTGCTGATAACCATGATCTGGCGGGCCAGGACAACGACAAACGAGAAAATAGCGAGAGAGAGTGTACGTTAACCCTCGTACAGTGGGGGTCTCCCTATAGTGCCGGTTGAGTAGTGCCTATTGCCGGTATAGTGCCGGTATTATTGGCTGGCACATACCGGCACTGTAGGGAGACCACCACTGTATTACTAGAAACAAAAAAACACACTCTAATTCCAAGTATTTTGTCTCCAACAGCGAGAGAAGGAGTGCACGTAAACCCTTTTACTACAGGAAAATAGACTATCTCGGAGGGATAGAGACCACGCACTGTTTCCTAAGAGTTTTTTTTTGTCGATATGGTAAGCTCGCATCGACACTCGAGCCAATTACGTAGCGGCGATATTTCAAGGCCGCGGATACCGAGCGGCAGGGAGACTGTTGTACCGCTATCATCAAATTGCTGGTGACCATGATCTGTTGGGCCAGGAACACGACAACCAAGAACATAGCGAGAAAAAGTGTACGTTTACCCTTGTAGAGTGGGAGCCTCCCTATAGTGCCGGTTGAGTAGTGCCTATCGCCGGTATAGTGCCGGTGAAATCGATTGGCACGACTAGAACCCGTTATACTATTAATGGTACCAGTGTCGGTATTGTACCCAATAGTGCCGGTGTCCGGTATAGTGCCGGTATTGTTGGCTGGCACATACCGGCATTACAGGTAGACCACCACCGTACTACTAGAAACAAAAAACCCCACTCTAACTCCACGTATTTTGTCCCCAACAGCGAGAGAAAAAGTGTATGTATGTAAACCCTTTTACTACTGGAAAATACGTGGTAGACTGTTTCCGGAGGGATAGAGACCACGCACTGTTTCCTAAGATTTTTTGTTTTTGTCGATTTTGTAAGCTCGCATCGACGGTGGAGCCAATTACGTAGCGGCGAGAGTCCAAGGCCGCGGATACCGAATGTTCGGGAGACTAGGGTGTTTGCGATTTCAAAACTCTGTTGGGTTGGAAAAAATGTGAAACTAGTATTGAAACCGACGAATTTCATAGCCCATGGCCAACCAACCCACGAAAAAATCAGGTTAGAAATTAAAACAATCGTAGAAAAACAAAACACTAACCTAACTTTTCGGTGATTTTTCGTGGGTTGGGTTGACCTTGGGTTGTGATTTCGACGGTTTCAATACTATTATTATATGTTTCCTACCTAACTCCTACCCAACCAAAGTTGGTACATCGCACACACGCTACTGTTGCATTGCGGTCATCACGTTGCTGATAAACATTGTTACAGAGTGCTCGACGTAGATGGAAAGGCTACAGATTTGGTGTGAAACCATGTCATACTTGATGTGAAATCGTGTCATAGCCGTCTGATGGCCTATAGAATATGTCACATCAAGGCTGTCTCTCATCGTTGGGCAAGAACGTAGGTGACGGTAATGTTCCAAGCCGGACATCCCAGACGATCTCAGTTCTAAACTGTTCTTTAGAGTACGATATAGTCTGCCTTGTGCCTAAGCTGTGAGTCAACGGAGAGATGAATTAAACACCATGAACCGTGAGGAGACAGCTGCCCAGCGCCGTCTCTACCCCTTTGTCCCCACGGGGACCCACATTACATACCAGGTAATGAGACAAAGGCTACGTTTACAGGGGGTATTCCGATTTTTAAGTTAGGGGAGGTACTCCCATTTTCGCTATCGAGGATAGTCCACTCGCGATATTGGTTCGGTATCACTGCGGCGATCGACCCACAGGAGACTACGGGAGATCTGCCTCCGAGCGGTGACAAGGGCTAAGCAAGAGCAAAGGATGCGTCACAGGAAGCGACTCCATCCAAACGAGGTGCCTCATGGACATCCTAGAACTCTTCTCCCAGTGGGAGCAAGAGCTGGAGAATGAATCCCCCCCCCCCCCCGGCAGCACGAGGCAGCGCGAACCCTGTGCCTGGATCAAAAACGAAAACTAAACCGAATGTGCTGTAGCCGCGTAACAGACAATCCCATGGAGGTGCATGTCGCGAACCCGAAAAACACAAATAGGCCATCGAAGTGACCCCCTTACGTGATCTGTTGGACCAGGAAAACGACAAACATGAAAATAGCGAGAACATACGTTCATCGTTCCTCCTTCTTCTGGAAATAAAAATCCCACACAAAATTCAAATATTTTGTCCCCAACAGCGAAAAGAGAAGTGTACATTAACCCTCTTATTGCTGGACTGGAAATAAATTTTCCATACTATAGCTGTAACTATTATGGGGGTACATAGTAATTAGGACCAAATATAGTTAGTAAAAATAGGGGAATATATCGGTTTTTTGTGTGTATCGTAGGTCCTGAAGATTACTATGGTCCTCCGTAATAGTTTGTTCCCAAAAAACGTTGGTGGAGTTCTGAAGGGTGTTAACCCTGTTGCTGCTGCAAACACTACCCCACAACAATTCCGAGTACAGTGGGGGGCTCCCGATAGTGCCGGTTGAATAGTGCCACTGCTCTCTATAGTGCCGGTGAAACCGCTTGCCACGACTGGAACTCTATATAGTATCTCTCTATAGTAACCCTAACTCCCAATAGTGCCGGTGCCCTGAATATTGCCGGTATATTGGGCTGGCACAGGCCGGCACTATAGGGAGCCAGCCCCCCCCCGTAGGGTTTCCTAGAAACGTGGGCGTAGTTCTCAAGGGGGTAAGCCTCAAAGGAAGAACCAAATGACGCGTGCTACTATAGGGATAGCGCTAGCGTGTTTGCGCTAGCGTGTTTGTGATGTACCAACTTTGGTTGGGTAGGAGTTGGGTAGAAAGCACATAGTAATAGTGTTGAAACCGTCGAAACCACAATCCAAGGCCAACCCAATCCACGAAAAACCAGCGAAAAGCTCGTAGGTTTAGTTTTTTTTTTTTTCTATCATTTTTTTTTATTTCTAACCCTAAATGTTTCGTGGGTTGGTTGGCCTTGGGCTACGAAATTCGTCGGGTTTCAATACTATTTTTTTCTTTTCTTCCAGCCCGACAGAGTTTGGAAATCGCAAACATCCTACTGTTGGGCCAGGTTATTACCGGCTGACGGGACCCCTCAACTTAGGAACTGTCCAGTGTCGTTGAAAATCCGGTCGTGTTTTACAATATCATTCGTTAAGTACCTAGGCCATGGGATTGTTCATCGGTTTGCACTTTCAATTTTTCTCCAAACCGATATTTGGGTAAGCTATTACGGGGGAATATAGTACTCAGGACCAGCTATGGTTTCTAAAAAAAGTGGAATATATAGGTTTTTGTGTATGTCGTGGGTGCTGATTACTAGAGTCCTCCGTAATAGAGAGCTCTTCAAGTGGGGAGGCTCGGGAAATTTCGGTGCTACCCCTTTCCTATTAATAGCATGTGTCGGATATGTGGTCGAAACGTACACCACGCACTGCGAAACCTTGCTGAGGTGCTGTATCGTCAATCCGCGCAGCTTCAAAATTGAGGCATTATCCATCCTGTACGGGACTTGGGAACGTTGGGGGGGGGGGGGCTGGTTTCGTTAACACCGTGTCGGCATGTGAGGGAGGGGATACGGCAGCGACAGGCGTGGAGTTTCGATGCCGCTCCGGTATAAACGACGAACGCACAGAAACAGAAGAACACGGCAAATGTCGTAAAAAGCACACCCGGTACGTATATGACAACTAAACCGATGTGACGGAGAAAAAACTTCCCTAAACCCAACACTCCTCCCTCCCTCCCTCCCTCCCTCCCTCCCTCCTTCCCTCCCTGTATTTCATCTGCAGTCCATGTTGGTGTTTTTTTTTTAATCGCTTACCTCTGCAAAACGACGCCTCGCCCCCGAAAGGTGGCGGGCTCTAAACAAGGCCAAGCGCTTGCTGACTCCAACGAAGCCGGCTCCGAGCAGACCTCCGAGGGTAGCGATCAGGGCAAAAATCGGCAGCTCCCACATGTAAAAACTAGATTCCTGCGGAAACCGGAAACCGGAAAAAAAAACTGGTCGGCGTTTCATTTCTAATTGTTTCCGCCGGATCAGACGCTCGGCTTGGAAAAACCTATATCGGTGACAATCTCTGGTTTGTTTTCGTAGGTAGCAGAGGACTTTTGTGGCTTGCGGAATATATATATTTTTCACTCTTGCTGTACCACCAGCCCCCCAAACCAGCCGGAACATATCGCGGTATGATGTTGTTATCATTTTCGAGGAAACACTTTGTCGGTCGCCCCTGTGAGCGATTGCTATTTAATCATAGTTTCCTTTGTTTTCGATTTTTTTGGGAGGTTTTTCTTCTTCCTACTCGTCGTGATAAATTAATTAAGGCCTGGAACTATTAATAGTATGATTAGATGTTTTTTTTTGTTTTATATTCGGAAGGTTTGTGAATGTGACAATGGGGGGGGGAGCCTGACAAAGAACTTAACAACGATAAACTATTAATAGCCCTGCAGTAGATGGACCCACCGAATCTTGAAATTCTCCAAAGAGGAAGATGTCGGAGGCCCCCAGCGGCTCCTTGAACATCATCCTGCCCTGGAACACCAGGTAGTATACCACCACCGTCACAACCGCCGCAGCAAAACTGTTGAACGCATCCACACGGGTAATCATCAAGATCGAACATTTAAAAAGGTCACGGTCGGGCTGGAGGTAAGAGATAAGCGCTGAGGAACGTTCCGAATAAAAATCTAAGGAGCTTTCCGAAGAAGGATCTGAGCACCACCATCGTCACAAACTGCCGCAGCGAAACTGATTAAACACATTCATCCAAACATTCATCCAAACATTCATCCAGCTGGGAAATCGTCAGGACTTAAACATTGATGGGAGATCACAATCAGGTTCGAGGTAATAGTTTTGAGGAACGTTCTGAAGAAATATCTCAGGAGCTCTCCGAAGAAATATCTTGAAGGCCATGTATTACACCACCACCGTCACAGCTACCGCAGCAAAACTGATCTATCTAGAGGTTCAAACATAGGGGGAACCAAAAATACCAAACATTACATTTATGAGAGGTCACGATCGCATTCGAGGTAGAAGAGGTAAGCGCTTGAAGGTCTGAGGAACGTTCCGAAGAAACATTTGATGAAGTCTCCCAAGAATTAGCTTGAAGATCAAATAGTAGACCGCCACCGTCACAACCGCCGCCGGGAAACTGATCAAGTTAATCTGAAGCGTCATCCAAACGGGCAATCGCCAATGGAGAGTGGTGGTGTTCGGTGCACTGTGTCATCTTTTGCGATTGGAATGCACTGTGCACTGCACGTTGTCGGAGCAAAATTAAACAAGAAAGATAATAATGGATCCAAGAATGATGGGAGGTCAAGATCTGGTTGGAGGCACGAGGGAAGCTCTTTAAAGTCTGAGGAACTTTCCGAAGAAATATCTGGGGAGCTCTCCGAAGAAAAATCCTGAGTACCAGGTAATAGTACACCATCGTCACAACTGCAGCAGCGAAACTGATTCACCCAAACGGGGAATCGTCAAGATATAGCATTTGTGAAGGTCACAATCAGGTTGGAGGTAAGAGTCTTGAGGTCTGAAAAACTTTCCCATGAATTTCTGAGGGGCTTTCCGAATAAATATGTTGAAGTCTACTACGACAATGGCAAAACGTTTGTGCTTTGTCTGAGAAACTTTCCGAAGAAACATCTGAGGAGATTTCCGAAGAAATATCTTGAAGTCTGCAACGACAACGACAACTACGCGAGGACGGGGTCCTCGATCGCGCAAAGTACGACACGCTTGGCGGAAGGCCTTAAGAGAAGAGATTGATCCCCGAAGCGCCGAACATCCATCTGAACCATCTTGACGTGCGAAGCTTACCGTCCAAGGGATACCACCGCTTCAATAACGCCCCCCTCTCCCCCCTCCTACAAGTGATTATATGTATATGCCTACAAGCGATTTGCGACTAGATGTCTTTATGCACGTACACTGTGTTCTTCTGAGAACACCACTGACGGACGGGACCTCCCCCCTTTCGAGTACCTATAATTCCTATTATAAGGTGGGGCAATACAGACCTTCAATTAATATACGCATTTTGAAACGTCGACAATCACGCAAAACCCGCAGAACGTAGGCAAGTCCAAAAGATAGACCTTCTGAAGCGCATTTGAAACGTAACCCCCCCCCTCCCGTAAGTAGGTCTAGCGCCGACTACTGGGAATGTTTGTGAGCGATCAGCGTTAAAGGTCATGTTGCACATTGTCGGATGACAAACACAATAATAGTTACTGAAGCACCCGTCGATAGGACCCCAGTGTTCACCTTCTCCACGTCAAAAACGTAGTCCAGAAAGACGCCCCTTCCTCAAGGGCGAACAAAACGCCTCCGATAGGCGTGTGAAACGCAGCTGCGACACCGGCAGCCGTGCCCATCGCGGCCAAATCGCGCCTGGACGGATCGTTATGACCAAAAACGACAGTTCCAAGCGAATAAGCACCGCTCGAAAATGAAACGTCGAGCGAATCCTTTTGCTTCTGCGAAAAATACCCTACACTGATTCCAACTCTAGTAGTGCGTCTCCAAAAACGTGGGTGCAGTTCTGAAGGAAAACTTGAGCCAAGTTAGCCTCACTACAACTACGCTATCGTTTTTGGAGACAAAACACTTGTAATTAGTATAGGACGCGCGCCACGATAGAGGTAGATAGCGCTTTTTGTCAAAACATATTTTGTGAGTGACGGGGCTCCTTAACCCCAAAATTCGTCGGAACAGCACTCTTGTTTTGCCGTAGGAATACGTCTTATACGTACGTAGGCCATGGGCTTGGTCATCGGGTTGCACTTTTAGTTTTCTCAAAAAAAGTTTTTGGGTGAGGTATAGAGGAGCCTCAGAAAAATTCTGAATAGGCACACCCCTACCGTAGCGTGATACTCTTTGGATTTGGAAAATGTTGTAAAAGGAAAACTCGAGCCTAAGGGCCGCGTTGCAAACGAACGCAAAAAAATCACGATTCTAGACAAAAAAAAAAGCACGATTCCTGACATTTTGAAATTCTGAGATGTCACGTTTTCAAAAAAAAAAATCACGTTTTTTTTGTCAGGAAAATCCTTACATCAATTTTTATGGGAAAAAGTCAAAACGATTCAAAGTCCGGATTCCTGACAAATATCACGACTCGTGAAAATGTCACGTTCTTTTTGTCACGATTCTAGACATTTTTTGTGTTCGGCAGGAATGACCCCAAGGTGTAGGGGAATGCCGAGCCTAAAGTGTAAAGACAAAGCTGAGCTTCAGGTGTACGTAAAAAATCGAGCCTATAAGGAAAAGTCAAGCCTAACGTGTACCCTGGGAAGGGAAATTAGAGCCCAAGGTGAACTGGTAGGGGATAGCTCGAGCCTAAGGTGTGCCGATGGGGAATACTCGAGCCTCAGGGGTAAGGAAAAATCGAGCCTTACGGTGCTATATGTAAGCTGCTACAAGCATGAATAGCTCGGACCATCAGCAGCAGGACAAAACTTTTGACAACGGCAAATCATCTCTTACAACCAACAAACCTACAAATTGTTTCACTGCTACATGCGTTTGAGGCTTAACAGGCTGAAAAAGGACAACAACAAATGGCGATTACAGCGTTGAGCACACGAAGCAATACCAGGCCACCGGTACGTCGGTGCGGGGTGTACTCTTAATATCGTTTGCTCGGTTGGTTGACCTGCCCTGTCACCTGTCGCGGTCATTGCGAAATTCCTCCAGACACTTGATCCGAGGAAGGCTCGCGATGCTCGCCCCTATCGCCGCCCCCGCGTGAATCATGGGACCTTCCTTGCCTATCGGCAGTCCCGACGATACCCCAAGAATAACGCCAAATACTTTAGACACCAGGGTGCTTGGTGCCACAACCTGGCGAAGAGCAGGACAGGACAAGACAAGACAGGACGGGATGAGACGGGACGAGACAGGACAGGACAGGGCAAGACAGGGCAGGACAGGACAGGACAGGACAGAACATGGCATGACAGGACAGGTTCACCCATGGTGCGAGGCTGTCAAGAACGTTTCGCGGTGGACCTGCCGGTTCAAGCCCCCCAAACAAGGCAACCGGTCCACAAAAAACTAGGGTCGCACGTCCTTCACTATGTGTTAGACGCACAGAACAACCTCTGAGCTGAGTCAGCAGCCGGCGCTGACTGTTAGATCATCAGTGGTTATGGTGTATGTCTAACAAAAGCACAACCTGGGGGACGTCTGGCTGTTAAGCCTGGACCTCAGATTTTACCCATGACGTATCTTTAACACAATGATATTCTTAAATCGTGACTTTTTGAGTAGTACGATAGGGATATTTCTATTAATATCACTTTTTGTACATAAAAATGTAGCTTACGGGGCTCCTGATCTGAGGAACTAACCGGTACCCTAAGTTAGAATCCCATTTGAGGTTTATAACATTTTCTTTTTGTTTTGTCCCCCTCCATACGGGTTATATAGTATCAGTGCGCAGAATGATTATGGACCGAAATCGCCCTAGGGAAAAAAATTGTCCTGTTGACCCTGGCAGCATCCAGGGGAGCCACTGACCTATATCCTCAAAGAGGAATATATCTATGCAAACGCGCGGCCGAAGTAGTACGCAGCTTGTAAAAGTTGAGTATCGACCA
>JAYJMJ010000418.1:1224100-1234319 GCA_036873875.1 Laminaria ephemera | reverse complement strand
ACAACAACAACAACAACAACAACAACAACAACAACAACAACAACAACAACAACAACAACAACAACAACAACAACAAATATTACCTGGTGTTATGCTCGCCATCCTCTAGTGTGCAGCATTACTATTAGTTTCAACGTCCACCACTCACAAACATCCCCAGAAAAAAGAACACCAAGGGGAAACAAAAAATAACAAAGAAATCCTACGCACGTATCACATCACAAACTATTGTACGTATAATGGATTGTGAACATGCCTGTCGCACAGGCATAGTCGTGGGTGGCTGTTTCCCCGTTTTAGGAAGCTGGGGCGTCAAACAACGGCGTTGCGAGTTGGCTTACAGCACGCTGCAGGCTTCTAGAACAAAAAATCTGATTGGACGCCAATGCTAGGACGACTTACGGGCGAGATACAGGATAAGGTTGCCGTAGACGCAGGTACGGCCTTCGCAATCGAAGTAACGGACAAAGCGCGATTGATTGATGCAGATAATTTGGCATGCCTCTGTCGGGGATCTGGGCCAGAAACAGAAACGAGAAAGATCAGTCTTTCTGTGGAAGTTTTGTCCAACCAAGCACCTGAACCTCTCCTCTCCTCTTTCTGTATAATTCGCAACAGCGGACGTTACTGCAGAGCTTCAAGCCGCGCGCCTCGACTTCACGTTTAGGCTAGCAAACCCAGCCTGAACGCGAGCGAGTCGGGGGTTCTTGCTGAGAACGTGAGCAGACATAAGGCAGTCGCTGGGCTGGTCAACCAAGCCAGAAGGTTGTACCTTAAAAACCCTGCACACTGTCTGACCTTACTGTCGTAGAGCTCGTAGTCGGCGGCCTCGAATGTTTTGTTTTCTAGCCGCCGCCTCCGCCGGGCGACAGCCCAGACGTTTTGCACCTTCTGCAAGGGGTAAAAGAGCGGGCCGAACAGTGGAACAAGGCATATCCCACGGTACATTGAGGATGGTTTTCAAGGCGTGTATGCACGGGGGAGCATAGTAATCAGGACCAAATATAGTTAGTAAAAACAGGGCAGTATATAGGTTTTTGTGTACATCGTGGGTTCTGACTACTATGATGTTCCTCTGTAACATAGTCACCCTTTTGGGACTTCACAGGGAAAAACTACGGTCGGAAATCATTGACGATGGCAGCATTGACCCACGGTTTGTGCCAGGGAGGGGGTGATAGTCGTGTACTGAGTGTCCGAAATACTATGCAGGGAGTTGCACAACATGCCGCCAGCACGACGCGCAATCTTACTGCCGCGCGCCCGCACTATCAGTAAAAACATGATACGGCCGCACTTTTCATTAGTTCGGTATCTACGTACAGCAGTACCATACTTGGGCCCCGAAAAAGTCATTTAATTCATACCATGGTATTATTTTTGCCCTTTGACAATATAGCGTAGATGCCGTTCAGATATCATAGGAGAGATACTGTTAATACTGCTTTACAGAAGGATGTTCGATTTCTCCAACCAAGAACCAGAACCTCTCCTCTCCTCTCTCTATCTATTTCTTATCGGAACGGCATCTGCGCTACGTTGTCGAAGGGTAAAAATAATAACAACAGAAATCGATTATCCTTCCGTAAAGCAGTAGTGTCGCTTCTATGACTCTCCGCCAACCATTTCCCAATTTCCCTTCTTAAGGGTTCCCCTCCCCACATATTTTCATTTTTAGCTATAATTGATGATCCTGTTCCCCAGCAAGGTTATTTAATAATGCCATTGTCCCCTCCTGTCCGATGTTAATATTATAAGACATTTTCACAGGCAACGTTTGACTTCTACGGCGTCACTCACACCCGCTGTCATCGATGCAACAGCACGGTTGCAGATATGATAACAGTGGCATCCACTACTCGTAGCAGAGTATTAGTGTCAACGATTCTCGCCTTAGTGTCTAGTTTGTCGTCCTTCTCCACGACGTGCATCAACCAATCTCGGAGGACCGTATGGTATTGATCGCGCCCCTTAACAGGTGGCGGGTCCTCGTCCTCTGGAGGCTCCCCGTCCTCAAGCTTTAGAGAGTTCACATCTTTCCCCCTTTGCGCGACGGTGCCATTATTGTTGTGCTCGCTCCCTCCCCAATCATCTTGCTGTGCTCCGGTCGTTATTGCAAAGTCCGCCATGGAGGTACCGTGCGCTCGCTCGAACAAACTTTGTCGCCGGGGGCGTCCTAACGGCGTCGGGTTCGTGACGGACCCCCGGCTGTGCTGGCTTGTGACAATCACATCGTGTTTCGAACGCCCACTGCCTGTTGACGTCGAACCGTGAGCGCTTTCCCATTGTCGGTTTGCTTCGATCTCGAGAGCACGCTGCTCATCCTCGTTGATGGTTGTTGGGTTTAAGCCTATGGTGAGCGCGGGCTCGAGCCCGTCGCTCCCAGATGATACGTGGTCACGACCGGAGTTATCCCGTAGAGAACGTTGGCTGCTTAACCGCTGGGTGAGGGTGGCCTTCCGTAAGTCAACTGACGGAAGAGCCATGGAAGTTGTTTGCGGAGGCTCGATTTGTTGCCGTGATGATACCCTTCGAGCTAGCTCTGGATGGTGTGCTGTTATTGGCGCAGCAGGCGTCGCTCGTACGCTCGGTGGGTGCTCGCCGATAAGCATCCTTTCCCATTCTTCGCGAGGAATGCTTTCCACCCGACTGCGAGTACGTCGGGGTGGGGGCTGCTGCTGTGCCTCATCACAAGAGTCCTCCATGGTGCACCTCACCGATGAGGGACCAAAAATGACGCGGTATCACGGACCGTATGGTGATCAAACAAAGCGTACTTGCTCACGAGTGCCTAATATCGGATGATATCTGGTATCAGGTACCAGGTACCTGGTACAGGCAGTTAGAACCAGAACTCGCGACGAGAGCCCATGGAAAATTTCTTCTAGCTTCTAAGCTAACGTGTCAGGTGTACCACTGGCCGGACTCTCAGTTGCCCTCTCCTCCCGTGCGGCACCGCTGCACTGTGCGTTCTGGTGATTTATCGCCGTTGTCGTTGTTTGCCGCTGGTACGACTCGTACTCGTATACTCGTAGTCGTACTCGCGAAAAATAGCAAAAAAAAACGTTTCGCCTGACAACGTTATTTCCCCGCATGTCTACCGCCTGTACATCTCTCGTAAAAACCAAGCGCTCCAAATTACAAAAGCAGCTCCGTCCGCTCGCATGAGAGTACACAAAGGCCTTTCTGCTTTCATACCCCGACCTAGCCTCACGGAAGTCTCAACATTACGTCCCTCCACAGCAGTGCTGCACAGGTGTGGAGGCGAAGGGTGCACTCGTTTATCAGCTACCGGCGACAAGCGTGATGTCTAGAGCTATGCCGATAGGACCGGCTCTCTTTGCTGCGTCGTGTTTGCTACTGCAACCAGCTACGGCTTTCGTGGGGCCAGTACCCTCAGGTGCGGCGTTGCTTGCTTCCTGGCCTTGCCTCCATGGCTAGACGTCCCCGTGATGCCCTCCGTGGTGATATCCTCCGTAGTGTGGTCAGAGTAAGCAAGCGAGAACTTGCAGAGCTGTGGTGTTTCGAAGCGATAACGGAAACATGAACACTGTTTGAACCGTCGGAGTACGGCGAAAGCACCCTGGTTCATGTTTCACCCGTGATTTTGAAATGTCCTGCTGTCACGGAGCTGTTGTCCTGTTGACCCTCTGGTGTGTATCATAGCTGTAGGTAGCACCTAGGGCAGTCACCGGCCTATAGAAATGCGCGACGGATGTATCACGCAGCTTGCAAAGTTGATCGGAAGCTCATAGCTGACGTTTTTGTTTTTTGTTTTTGTTTTGAATGTTGAATGTTGACGATCCTCGCTGCGTCGTTGGTTGCCAGGACATCAAGCTGTTGCACCTGGCAGCACGCACCAACACCGCCGCCACACGCGCTCTTTTCAACCCCGCAATGCGCTGGTGAGTGCTATGTTTCCCTCTATCAATTTGTCCGTATACCGCGCTGGTTTGTGATTCCCGCCTTCTTGTGGGATGAGTCCCGTCTAGCCGTCTATACGGGGGAATATAGTAATCAGGACCAAAGAAGGTTAGTAAAACAAGGGGACGTATGGGTTTTTGTTAATGTCGTAGGTTCTGATTACTATGGTCCCCCGTAATAGTTTAGCCGCCTAGCCGTCAAGTATTGGTATCGTATGCGGTGCTGCACCGCACCCTGCCGTTTACTGGAACTACGCACTGAGCTACCAGGTATTGTACTGGACCTAGCATGAGCGCTGTATCGATACCCGGTACAGCAGTACCTGTGGTACTAATTTATACAGGAGTCTACGTCTACAACAATAGTCAGCGGTGTAACTCTGTTCGAACAACCCCCGACTGCGAGCGTGGCGCCCCATCATGGCAACAGATACCGTGTACTCGTGCCGATACGTGACGTGTGTGTCCACGGATGTCGATCCTGTCTACTAATATGAATACTTCGATTTATTATGAAAAATAAGAGAAAAAAGTAGCCAACAGCTGCCGACGTATAGTCAACTAACCGAAGGTTGTACCGCCGATCGCCCGCAATAAAAACACCACCAGATCTCCGGCGGGGATACAAAAGCCAGCATAAGTGTGTGTAGTTCTGTATATGACTGTAATGGTGTTGACAAAATTCTCGTGTTGCTGTCGGCAGCTCCTCGCGCCCGAGTCTGGAGACGCAGACCTCCCCGGAGTTGCTGACGCAAGGTTGGCGGGATGGCGGGTAGCTTCGCCCGTCGCGGACAGCCCGGAAGCGGTGGCAGCAGACGCAACCAGCGATGCCTCCGGAGCACCCAGCCCCGAAAACGATGAGCCGGGGTGTGGTGATGTTGTTGAGGTATGTGGCGATAGAACTACGTGGAAATAGTGTCGGGTACAATTTGCTGTTGTACAAGGGTCCATACCCTGGCATTGATGGAGCCGCACGGTCTTCAACGAGGCTTATTAGTTGTTGAAGCTATTTTTTTTTCAGTCTAAGACTTCACCGCGATTGCCTACCGTATTCAGTCCGAGTACTTGGTGAGTAGCTTGAAACCGGCAAGGTAAGGTCGGTGTCGTGTCTGACGATTCTCCACGATCGAGGTCATGCGCGCAGTCGCAGCAGCACACACGTTCTACGATAAGAGCTAACACTTTTTGGCCAAAAAAAAATCTGACTGACGGGATTCCCCCACTGAGAAACGCCCAATATCGTTGGAAACCCTTGGTGCTTTACCACATTATTGGTTTCATGCCTAGGCCATGGGGTTGCGTTTTCATTTTCTCTCAAAAATCAGTTTTTGGATGAGTTACAGAGCTCCTGACGTGAGGAGCATCGACCATGTTAGGTGCTACCCCTACCGTAGCCTATGTGTTGAAAAAATCAACGCGTGCAACCATAGAGGTAGCACTTTCGGCAAAAAATATTTTTCTGAATGACGGGGCTCCTTAACCCGAATTCGTCGGAATGTCATTCTTGTTTTGCAATAGGAATTGTTTTTTGTACGTAGGCCTTGGGCTTGGTCATCGGGTTGCACTTTCTGTTTACTGAAAAAATGAGATTTTGGGTGAGGTATAGAGCTCCTCAAGTCAGGACCCTCAGAAAAAAAATGGTTCACCTCTACCGTTGCAGCAGCAAGCGACATCTTCCGAATCAAAATTGAACAGCACTTTACAAGAGCTGCGATGGAGGTGCATCCGTTTTTTTCTGAGGCTCCACACTTGAGAAGCTTCTGAACCTCACCCACAACACTCATACAGAGTACACTGAAAGTGCAGCCCGATGATGAACAAACTCATGGCTTAGGTATACAAAAAAATTCAGGTTGAAAAAAAAAGAACGACATTCCGACGATTTTTGGGGTTAAGGAGCGCCGTCATTCAGGAAACTAAAATAGCGAAAAAGTGCTACCTGGTACCTCTATCGTAGCCCGCATGAGTTCCAGTACACTAGCACTAGCACTAGCACTAGTATCGCACACAAAATTACAGCACAGTAGTATCGCACACAAAATAGTTCCACAATATGGTGAAGCGAGTCGTCTACGCTTTACGGTTGCATGATACTTGTACTGCTGCCAGCTCTGCCTAGACGCTTGACGAGATCGCACTCGTCGTTTTCTTTTGTCGCTAGATGCGCCATTCTACGGTAGATGTTGCACTTTTGAGCCAAGACATTTATCACTGACCGGGGGGGTTCCTCAACCGAAGAGCTACCCAAACTTCTAGGATCCGATGTGCATCTCACAATAATACCCTAGCCCATGGGATTGTGTACGGGGCTTAAGCGTACATTTTTTCTCTTGAAACAGTTGTTCGGGGGAGGCATAGCGCTCGTTAAGTGAGGAGCCTTGGAAAAAATAAGGTGCTCCTTCTGTCGTAACACGCGTGAGATACGTCTACTCCTACATATCCCAAAACGGATAATCTCACGCGTGCTTCGATAGAGGTAGCACTTTTTTGGCTGAAACGGTTTCTGAATGACGGGGCTCCTTAACCCAAAATCGTCGGAATTTCATGCTTTTAAAAAAAAAACATTTTTCGTTGTATACCTAGGCCATGGGATTGTTTACCGGGTGGCAATCACATTTTCCCCTTAATCAGTTTTCGGGTGAGGTATAGAGCTCCTCAAGCGAGGAGCCTCAGAAAAACAATAGTGCACCTCTAGCGTAGCATGCGTCACCTACACATCCCCCTTTAACCTAGCAAAACGCCTACTTCTCTCCACGCACGCCATTGGTGTAGTACCCGCTTTCAGACCTTGTCAAGAGCGAGACAGACGACGGTCGGGAGAGGGGCGTGGCCGTAATCGTGAGCATCAACAAGCAGCGCAACGACGCCTGGAAGCTTCCGGAGGATATTCTTGACAAAGCCGAACTGCAGGTGAACGCCCCTCGTCTGCTCGCCAGAAGCATCGCGGCTGCGCCCCCGCTGTATGTTCGCATCGTGAACACATCACAATAAGTACCAGTATCTAAAAAACATTCCTGGTACATAGCGTTTTTTTTTATTTTGAGGAAAACGGGTTTCAGGGTGGATTTCATTTTTCCCGGGTGTAAAGCAAAACGAACGAGCAAAGGCTGTGTGTGTAGAACCCCTCACGTCTTTGTTCCTTTTGAAGCAGAGAGGCAGCGAAACTAAAGCGGCGTGCTGCGCTCTTCGACTTGTGGTGCAAAACGTCGACGGCACGGCATGGGGCGGGCGCGTCTTCTTCCGAATCGCGTCGACAGTGATTCGCTGTCTTGAAACCGCGGCTGCCGTGCACTGCGCGATAGAAGAAGGACATGTAAGCAGAAACGGGGTCCTAGCCAGCAAAACGTTGACGTTACGTTGGCGGCTGATGTTGAGATTTTTTTCATAAAAACGAGGCTTCCCCATCGTCGAACGGAGTTACGGCGGCGCTACTTCCTTGCTTTTTGTTTTCTTCGATATTTTCGAACCACTGCATCGTCGACGACATCGTGCGGACTTCAGCATGGTGTGCTTTCAAGGCCGTTTTAGCAGTGAGCCAGACTTAAAAATGTCGCGGGAAAGGTAGAACAAATCGGCGCCTTGTGTGTGTGACTTTGTGACCATTTTTTGCTTGTTGAGATTGTAGGTGCTATGCCCGGATTTGGACAATGAAGAGGAGAGCGTGTGGATGACTGACGAGCTCGAGTCGTGTGCGTTCGCTAAGCTTGGAGAGATGAAGGTGGTGAGTTCACGGTCACGGTTCATGGTGATGTTTTGGGATGGTCTAGCAGACAACGCTTCGAGTGTTCGGCAACCAAATTAGATCGACACACGACACAAACGTGGAAGTGTGGTGAGCTTAAGCTAAAAACAATACCCGTCCACCAGAGAATAAAAAAACAAGCAAAAACAAATGACGTCCTCTGCGTGCAAGGCCGATGAACGTTGCGCGGTGATTGGCTGATGCACGGCAACGCCCCCTGCTAGGAATCAGTGCGAGCGTGGAGTTAACTTGAAGGTTTTAACCTTTTTACCGCAAACACGATCCAACACTAATTCCCAGTTAATTTCCCCCCCTAAACGCGGGTGCAGTGCTAAAGGTTTGATCCAGATTATTGCGCACCATCGCAGGCATCATTCATCTTTGCAGCATGTTTGTGTCGTCGTTTTTCGATTGAATTCTGTTCATATTGGTGATGTAAGATACATATTGACTTGTTATAACTCGCTAGGCGGCGTTCGCATGGGGAGTAGAATACCGCAACGCAGCACTCTGCGACGCCTTTAGCATTACTTTCACGATTCTTTTGCGCTACTTTCACGATTCTTTTGCACTACTTTCACGATTCTTTTGCACTACTTTCACGATTCTTTTGCGCTACTTTCGCGATTATTTTGCGCTACTTTCGCGATCCTGTTGTGCTGCTTTCCCGCATCTTTCGTTGTGCAGTTGAAGTCGGAATTCAACGGCGCGTTGGACAAATGGAAGCGGTGGACCATATTCGACGAATTGAGCGAAGGCTGTGGTTCAAGGGATGCCGAGTGGGAGTACGATATGCTCTAGGCTGTAGGTGTAGCTCTGATTTACGATATCGTTACGTGCACCATAATAGGCGCTTAAGCTCTAGCATTGGGACTCGCCCAGCATGGTACCGCGATGTTGTGCGGTGCAAGTTTTGTCTTGTTTTGGTATTTGCTATTGGAAAATGGGTAGCGCTAAGTGTAGGTCTTGCTTGCGATATCGTTTCGTGCATTATAGGCGCTTGAGCTCTAGCATTGGAACTCGCCCAACATGTTACCGCTCTGTTGTACGGTGCACGTTTTGGTCTTTTGGTCTTGTTTTGGTATTTCTAGGGAACATGGCTACCGCTGTGTCGTGGCGCTGGGATACAATAATGACACCTTGGTTTTGTTTTGGTCTGCAGTAGGCGCAAGTTATACTTCAAGGATGACCACATTGGCGTCGATGATGTGCCGGTGTAAAGACGGGGGCACATGCACCAGTTAATGTGAACCACTTCCAAATCATTCTGGCGCCTAGTTGTGCCTTCTGTAAGGTCACGTAAGAAATATTCTTCAGCATGCGCTCATCTGGTTCGATACCTTGAGTATCGGTGAGTACTCGACGGTCATGCGGGGCTTATCTCCGCATGTCATAGCGCCTTATGCATGGGCAGTACACCCTCTGCGACCCATTTCACCGCGCGGTTCGTCCTCTCATAGCTTCAAAATTGGTGTATCTGGGTATATAGGGGGAGGTTATGGTTATCGCCCCTCGCGAGTCGTGCAGAACAAAGTTTCGCGGGGGCATGCCACCATTGCTGCTACCATCAAAGCTTGGGGCGGTAGTTAACTCTTAGGAATGGGAGCAATTCGGCAGACACGGGATAACAGTCGAACCTTGAGAAGGCAGTCACCCCTGGGAAACAATGATAATAACCGTGCATAAGTACAACCCTTTTCGGACCCTGGTGTGCCGACAAAACATGGCAAGTTTGGTCATATGTCATATCACACCGCCGAGCGTGAGCGCGCAGCCGTACGAGTGGCATCATGCTGCGTGAGTCATACAGTGCACTTCGGACACCTCCCCCTACCGCAGCAGCTGCCCAATGCCAAAAGCTTCTTCGTCTGATCGATGCCAAAATTGTCATCATTTCTTTTCGACCTTTTGCTTCCTTTTGAAACCCGAAAGGGGTTTACGCTGCACAAAGATGGATTACAAGATGCATGCTGCGATAGAGGTAACACCATATTTTTTGTTGATCTCCTCACTTGAACACCTCTATACCTCGCCCAAAAAATGACTTTTGACAAAATAGGAAGTGCGACCATGCAGTACACACACATCATTCGAAGAACAAATGCAGAACACAAAATATGTTTGTAGCGGATATTGGATAGTTGCTCAGTTGAGCACCCCCGACACGTGCTGCGACAGAGGTGGCACTTTTTTCCTGAGACGGTTTCTGAACGACGAGGCCCCATTAACCCAAAAAATCGTCGAAATTTCATTATTTTTTTGCAACAATTTTCATTGCATACATAGGTCATTTGATTGCTCATCGGGAAGTACTTTTATTTCCCCCCAAATCCGTTTTGGGGGGGGAGGATAGAGCTCTTCAAGTAAGGAGCCTCAGAAAAAAAACGGTGTACCTCTCCCGTAGCATGGTTGAATTCACACATACAACACACTGTACTGTACCACACTGTTACGGAGGACCATAGTGTGTGTGTGTGTCCCATTTATTCTGTGCGCCAGACAGATGTTTGACGCACCAGCCGGGGTCACACAGGAGGAAGGTAAACACAGAAGA
>JAYJMJ010000418.1:1177938-1192833 GCA_036873875.1 Laminaria ephemera | reverse complement strand
GTCGACGAGGGAAAGGGACGGCTGAACCCCTCTCGCGATAAAAATTAAGGCAAGCACCGCAGGAGGAAAGGTGGAGAAAAATCTTCTGTGTTTACCTTCCTCCTTTGTGACCCCGGCTGGTGCGTCAAACATCTGTCTCGCCAGAATAAATGGGATGAAAACACACACACACACACATTGTAGGGCGGCAGCTACAACAACAATAAACAGGACAGTCAAGAAAATTAGGCTAAACTTTTCTTCGACAAGACTGGTGCTAACACGAACGTTCGTGTCAATTCGTCCATGCGCTAATCCGGAAAGGAAGGGTCCCATGGTATGTTTCATCTCCCCCAACCTACCCCTGTGCCTACCGCCGTGCTTACGATGGGGCAAAATCGATAGATCCCTTTGCTACGAAGTCAACCGGAGCTACCAACGCGTGCACTGCTTCCGACGTGCCACACAACCTCCCTGAGAAAGACGCCGACTCCATTTATTTCCGCGGTCTGGATCAATTTAGAAGATATTTACTTCGAATCTGTGGTAGCGATATGAGTGTAAGCGATGTAGCGATGAGGTCAACCACGGCTTGCCGACCATCGTTCGAGTAAAAAAAACGCGTTGGGTGGGCAGGCGGAGACGGGGACGGTCAACCTTAGCTTTAAGGATAGCCTGGTGCGCTTCCAGCCGAATGCGTTCGGGGTGCAGCGCTGGACCCCAGTAAAAAACTTTTCCGGCGCTCACCATCCGCGGCTGTTCGCCAGGATAATATGGTATGAACAGTCGACTTTGACGCAGTAGGTTGCGGGCCGTCGTTTGGGAGACAAGGAAACAAGCATGACTGAGATTAGTCCAACGCCTTCATCCGCTTCCATCTGATACGTTTCCACCAGACGCTGGACCGAGGGGTATCAAATGACGCTGGCAGGTACCAATAAACCAAAAAAGAATCCAGTGCAAAAATGATACGTGCTGCGATAGAGGTGGTACGTTTTGGAAACGTTACTTCTGCCTGAAGGGGGTCCTCCACTGAACCATTGAATTGCACTTTCATTTCTTCTAAAAAAAAATCCGTTTTTTTGGGGGGATACAAATCCTCAGGAAGCAAACTATTACGGAGGGCCATAGTAATCAGGACCTACGACATACACAAAAACCTACATATTCCACTGTTTTTGCTAACCGTATTTGGTCCTCATTACTAGATTACTATAGTCCTCCGTAATAGGTGCTGCGTGCTCGGTACCATTATCACAGCACGCGTCAAATACTAACCATTAGCGTCGTGATGCCAACAGTCGGCAGTACGTACAATATCATGAAGGCAAGAGCGGTAGCGACTATTGTACACAAACCGCTATGGCGCACCTGAGTGCCTCGAGCTCGAGCTTAGCTGCGCATGCTACTTCGCAAGCACCCGCGCCAGGGAGCACCACTCGTTCCGATAGAGCAGCAGTCATTCGCGTGGCAACTCGCCAGAATCTATTACGATGCAGAAGGACAGGTGTGCGAATACGTCCTAGCGTTAAGGATGCGAACGACGTCATATGCACCTACGAACATACACCCAATGAGAGGGGGGAGGTGTGAGCATATCACGGATGGCTATAATCCTTAGGACCACAACCTCGCATCCCTACAATGCCGGGAAAGCGAACGTCGGGTTTTTACCAACCAGGCAGATATTGCTTGCACCAAATGCGAAAAAATGGGGCGGGGTTAAAGGGTAAAGGGCAACGGAGAAATGTCTCAGAACGAATCTACCGTATAGACCCTCAACAGCAGCTTCTCGAGCAAAAACACTATAACGAGTATTTTTGGTGGTTGTGCTTGTAGGATGGTGTTGAGGATCAACGCACGCGGGCCCCTCCTCACCTGGGGGTGATCGCAGTGAGACGCACACGAAACCAGTAGGCCTGGGAGTTGGCTGGCAACAAGTCACCGCCTACCTGGTAGTTATTACAGTGGTTACCCCGATCTAAGAGCACCCCGTGACACGCCGAAGCAAGCACTCTTAACTAGACATTGCTATTTTCTGTAGTGGGAAGTATATAGCTTGTGGTATACCCTGGTAGGCGGGACACGCCGATTTTATCGTTTAAATTCCCGAATGCTCTTATCTTGCGCGCTCTGAAGTTGGGGTATCCATGGTAGTTCGCTAGGTATTTACAGTTAGTTGCGTGCGGGAATTTGCGGAGTGCCGCACCTATGCACCTTACTAGCGCTTTTATGGCTCGACTATTAATAGTGGTGTTCATTGACAAAGACTGAGTCAGATAGCTGGCGTTTATTTCCGCCTCCTAACTAACGTGGCTTTGAATTAAAACTAAGTCAGTTAGTTGGATTTTACTCCGCCATCCAATGATACATATAATGATACATATGATGATACATATAATAAACTAGCCGCGAAGTCCAGCCAACTCACACCGCTACAAACCAGGCAGTTTCAAGACTCGGCACTGACCGGTGTCTGAGCTCCTCACAAGCGCAGGACAAGGGCCCGCAGAGCATCACGACAACGTCGGCGTGATGCCCCTCCCCCCCCTCTTCCTCGCCCTGACTCCGAGCACGATATATCGATGCCCCCCCGTGATACCCCCCCCCTTCCTCCTCGACCTGACTTCGAGCACGAGATATCGGTGCCCCCGCGTTCCCACCTCCACCACCCCCTCCAGCGCCTTGCCCACGCCCCTCGCCGTCGACCTGGCTCCGAGCATGAGAAATCGGTGACCCCCCCCCGTTCCCACCCGCACCATCCCCACCAGCTGCTTGCCCCTCTCCCTCCATGTCGACCTGGTTCCGAGCACGAGATATCGGTGACCCCCCCCCGTTCCCGACCCCACCATCCCCACCAGCTGCCCCCCTTCGCTGGTGTAGCAGAACAACCACATCCAGATTGGACAGTCCGAGCTCGCCCTTCGCAACCCGCCTGGGTACGAACGTGCTTTGTTCGTCGCCAACCGTTCCCACCTCGAGCAGTGATGCTGCTATTCCCGTGCCTCGATGCTGTGGCCATGTGTTAACCTCGTGCCGAGAATCACCTTTGGAATTGTTAAAACACACCACAAGCGAAACGACACACGGCCAGGCTCCGCGCTCGGTGTGTACACTACCGGCTCTCTGATAAGAAACCGATATATTGACTTTAGGATCTATCCCTTGTTTGAGAACGGATTTGTCCTACACTAAATTCAGTGTAACAGCTATCGAGTCTCTTATTTCCCCGTCATTTTTGGGCTAGGTTTCTTGTAGGGCTGTTTCATACGAGAGGGCCGGTAGCACACAGCCTCCTGTCGAAAATCGCCTTCGGAGTTGTTAAAACACAAGACATGAGAAGATATACAGCCAGGTAACGTGTTTTGTGCTCTAGAGCGTCGTGTGAGCCTGGACACCTCGCCCCAGGCTAGGTAATCTCTCTTGCCCTCAGAATAGGTAATCTCTCTTGCCCTCAGAATAGTGCACGTACTGCCGACTGCTGGAAAGGTCACGACTTCGCTCTGACAGACACCGAAGGCGCTGTCCGGATGTCGCCCGCTAGATGATACTATTACGGGGGACCATAGTAATGAGGACCTACGATACACACAAAAACCTATATATTCCCCAATTTTTTCTAACCATATTTGGTTCTAACTACTATGTACCCCCGCAATAGGCACTGTCCGCATATCGCGTCAATATTCCGAGGAGTGTAACCCCTACATAACTACCAGTACAAACACGGTTTTGGGGGCACATCACTTGAAATGAGAGAGGGGAAAACGCAGTAGCAAAAAGGTCAAGGTGCTGCAAGCTCACCGTTGGCCGTGCCTTGTAGCCCGCCATCATCACAGACAGCTTCATCGCCGCCGCCCCCTAAATGCTGACCTGGTTGGTGCCCCCTCCCCACGTCTCCGGGTGTGAGCAAGTCAAGGAATGGGACGGGGGTTGCGTTGGCCGCCAGCCCGGCCGCCTCTGCTTCTCCTTGCGAAACGCCGGAGAGAAACAGCATCCCTCGGGACGCAAACGCCTGTCTCGCGAACGGCATTACCGCGACAATGGGTACGGTACTGAATATTGGGTCTGCTTTCCGTGCGTCGGAGTTGTGATGGCATGGTTAGATAGTACTGGTACGCGTTTGGCGTTACTTTTGTGCCACCTCGGGACGCAAACGCCTGTCTCCCGAACGAGCGGTATATCGATATAGTCGAGAGGTGTTTGAGGACGTCGTAGAAATCGTCATGCTGTCTATTAAGGGGAGCACAACTTTAAGGAGCTGTACGACACCTGCGCAGCATGGTGATACCTGTGCCGCTGCGCGCTATGATAGCACTCGAAGCTTGATATAATTGTAACTCATCGCTTTTTTGGTCGCTATGTACATTTGCGTCCAAGGGGTTGATGCGGCAGCTACGCCGCAGTGCAGGACTTTTGATCACCTGTACTGCTGTATGCTCACGCTCGAGGCTTCATAAAATCGCACTCGTTACTTTTTTTATCGCTATTGTTAAGGTATTAGTGGGGTATTAGTCCGTTTGACCACAGGTAAAACGTTGCCCCATTGCCTACCCAAACTAAGCCTTACAACACCCCCCCCCCCCCTGGACCGGCGGGATAGCAGGTCGGCCGGATATAAGGGCGAACGTATCATTATCCACGCGGTTCCATTTCCTGGGGATACCGGGGAGAGTAGTTTACAAGGTCGACATGGGGAAAGTCGGAGAAGTTTAATCTGGAGGCAGGTGGGATTCGAACCCCCGACCCAAAAACCTACCAGGGTATGGTCTGTCGACGACGCCATTCGTTAAGGAAAAGTGACGTATTAGTCCGTTTGACCACTCGTAAAAGGTTAAACCCATTACCTACCCAAACTAAGCCTTAACACACTATTGCACGGTCCTCGAAGGCATCAATGCGGCAGCTACACCGCAGTGCAGGACTTTTGATCACCTGTCTGCGCCGCATGGTGGTACTTGGTACTGCTGCGCTCTACGTAGCACTCGACGCTTGATATACTTGCAACTCGTCGCTTTTTTGGTCGCTATGCACATGGGACCCAAAGGGGTTCATGAGACAGCTACAGTGGGGTACCCGGTTTAAGAGCCCCTCGGAACAGGCAAGTGTCAACGCTCTTATCTCCATACCGCTGTTATCTCACATTGGGTAAAATATAGGTTTTAGTGTAGGATTCACAAGACGTGACAAGCCAATTTGACCCCTCTTAACCACTGCAACTGGAAACCCGTTATTTGGGACAAATTACTTGGAATTAGTGTAGGAAGGGGTTTTGGGGCTCCAAAGGGGTTAAGTCCGTTTTCTCTTATTTTGGACGCTCTTAAACCGGGTACCCCACTGTACACTGTAGTGATATTGATCACCTGTCTAAGGGGCGCGCAAACTTCTCCGGTAACCACCAATGCGTCAACTCCGAGACGATCAAGGGCATGCAACCTCTCTTCTGCCCACGCTTCCTCATCACTGCCGCCGCCCGCCGGTCTGCGGCAAGGAGCAGTTTAGAGAGGGATTATATATACGGGGGGGTATGTGGAAGACATGGTCGGAGATACCTATCGTAGATCTCGTAACACGCATGCGCGAAAGGACACGTCACCGGTCAGGTAATACAAGATCTCGGGTCACGAGTGGTCTCCCGTCATTGACGGTGTTGACCCGTCCCCGGGAGATTTCTGCCGGAAGATTATCCCGCCGCAGATTCTGGATGGACCTATAGAAGTAATTTAACAGGGGAGAATATTTTGGGTATGGGATTTGCTTTTGAGATAATAATTAATTATTTTCGGGAGACGAAAGGAATGCCATGCTGTCATTTTTTCGTCCACTGGTGTCCAAAAAGCCGCCTGCAAAGATGAATTTCGACGAAGTTATCGATCTCAAAAGCTGAGGTGTCTTTTTGGACTTACTGTAGGTGAAAAAAGGTCTCGCACAGCGGTGGTGGTTTTTACGTTTTCCGCGTGCAGTATTTTGATTCAAAATTAGAAATGCACTCCAGCTGTGAGATCGAGGATTTCGTCGAAACTCATCTTTGCAAGCTGCGTGTGATACTCCGATCGCGCGTGTTCAGTATCGGTATGGTTTGTCGATGTAATGCTATTAATAGTGAGCTACTGGCACTCTTCGAAGGTCCCGAGACGCATGATATACAGCAGCTCACGTTTCTCGCATTCAAAACTTGTATGAGCTGGCGCTGTAAATCGCCTAAGTTTCCGACGCTCTTCCATCGAGATATTTATCGCGCCTCAACGATTCCATGGTGTTAAATTAATACATGTGAGTTCGAAGCACGTTTGTAACGATTTCGTGTTGTTATTACGGGGGACCATAGTAATCAGGACCAAATATGGTCAGTAAAAACAATGGAATATATAGGTTTTTGTGTGTATCGTAGGTCCTGATTACTATGGTCCTCCGTAATATACTAGTGTTAGTGTGGACACATGCTACGGTAGAGGTGCGCAATTTTTTTTTCTGAGGCTTCTCACTTGAGGAGCTCTATCTATACCTCACCCAAAAACGGATCCCAGAGAAAATGAAAAGTGCTTCCCCCGATGAACAAACAGTTCCATGGCCTAGGTATAAAGGAACCACATTTCCAAAAAAAAGAGTGAATTTCTGACGGTTTTGGGTTAAGGAGCCCCGGCATTCAGAAAACATTTCAGAAAAAAAAAGTGCTACCTCTATCGTAGTCCGTGTCTTGCATACAGTAGCATCGATAGAGGTACTGTACCTCTTTTTGGCTTTTTACTGTACCTCTTTTTGGCTTTTTGGCTAAAACATTTTCTGACAGGACGGGACTCCTCAACTAACAAAACAAAAAAAAAACCCAACATCGATGGGAGTGCCATTTGTGTTTTTACCGCATTTTTCGTTTTACAGATGCATGCTGCGGTAGAGATAGACCGTTTTTTTTTTCTGAGGCTCCTCACTTGAAGAGCTCTCTACCTTCTCCCAGAAACCGATTTGGGGAAAAACAAAAGTGCTACCCGATGAACAAGCCCATCCATGGCCTAGGTAGTTAACGAAAAATATATTTTTATAAAAAGAATGAAAAATCTGACGATTTTGGGTTAAGGAGATCCCCGGCATTCAGAAAACAAAAAAAAGTCAAAAAGTGCTACCTCTCTCGTAGCACGCGTCTATACCTACTGTAGGCCATGGGGCTGTTCATCGGGTTAATTTGCACACATTTTCTCAAAGTTTGTTTTTGTTCGAGATATGGAGCTCTCTTCAAGCGGCAAATGACAAGTCTCAAAACAAATTAGGTGGACCCTCTACCGTGACAGGCGTCTTTTTATCACCGATTCAGCGGCGTCTCTCCCCCCCGCAAGATCTGTGTAACCGGAGTCTGGCTTGTGGCCGCGCTTGGTTATTTTGCATTGCATAACTCGTGTAAGCTGACGCGGCAACGCGCATCTAGCTTCCGACGCTCTTCTTTCCTGTTGCTTCGCGAAACTGATAAGGAGCATACACTTATTTACGTCTCGTGGCGCAACGATTCCGTGTCGGTATTTAGAGCATGTGGGTTCAAAGCACGTTTGGATACAGGCATGTGGGTTCAGAGCACGTTTGGACACAATTAGCACCAGACCTTACCGGTTCAGCAGCGCATCTCCCCCCCGCAAGATTTGGGTAACCGGAGTTTGGTTTGTGGCTGCGCTAGAAGCTCCTGCCGTCGCCGAAACGTCCCCAAGCACAACTGCCACGGCCGCGATAGATATCGTAGCCATCGCATGTGGCAGGGGGTCGATGGCACTGCACCGGACCACGCGGGAGCAGGTGGGATCTGGTCACTTTACTTGAGCGGTACAGAATGAAAGCATACGCGCGTGCTACGAGAGGGGGCTAATATTTTTCGCCAACCATTTTTGACAGACGGGGTTTCTCAAGTGAGCGGCGTTATCCAATATCGTTGGTACCCCATTTGTGTTTTTCGATATTATCCGTTCTATACCTAGGCCGTGGGATTGTTCATCGGGTTTCGCCTTCGTTTTTTCCCAAGGTGAGGTGTTGGGTGAGGTATACAGTAGAACTCCTCGAGTGAGGAGCTTCAGAAAATTCTGGTGCTAGCCCTATCAAACCTCGTGCTCCGACTCCGTTGTATATGTACCGGTACCGGTATACGAGAAGGGCTGCCCTGGGTACGCGAAATTGTGAACCATTAAGCCTGCGATAGCTCAGGGAGCAAAACACCTGCAAAAATCTAGCATGAAGCCTATCCCGCGTGCCTCAGCAAAAGGGTAAGTTCGAGCTCCAAGTAGGGCCAACCCGGCGTACTGTTGGGGGATGAGCCGCTTCTGGGCTTCCGCCGCCCTCAAGGGGGGGGGCGTGGAATATCCAACCTATGAAATGTTTTGGGCAATATCGCTGAGTGATGACGCCATAGTAGGGGGTAGCAGTTAATTTTTCTGACGCTCATCACTTGAGGAACTCTACGATATATCCCGCCCAAAACAGTTTGAGAAAAAACTGAAAGTGAGACCTGATGGACAATCCCATCGCCGCGGTACACGACGAACAACGGTGTTGAACACAAATGGTATTGCAACGATGCTATTTATAGGTAGTTTTTCAGTTGAGGAGCTCCGTCACTCAGAAAGTTCGGAAGTTCTTGGCCCAAAACCTGCTACTCCTCCCTTAGGAAGCGTATGATGATTGGCTTTGAACTAAGTTTATAAAGAAATATGCGATACGACCGTTCGGTTCATTCACCTCTCGCCTGTCTGGCTAGGGTCTTGACCTGTACGGTACTGATCATCACGACACGACACAGTAAGTGGCAGACTTCCGCATCGCTACGCGTGCCATCAGCTCGAGTTGCTCTCACCCGCCCCCCTCTCTACCAGGGAGATAAGGGACATATGTCTAGACAGACGGAAACGCCTCGACAGACAGACAGCTTGACGCTCGACCTACTCCTGACATAGCTTATCTCCATACGCGAATGCTTATCACGACATGGAAGGATTATTGTTGTTGTGGTGGCGTGCTTTCCATCGCCAACCCGTTCCATTATCTCGAGTTGTTCTCACCCGCCTTCCTCTTATTGGGGAAACTTCAATACGAAGTATATCACAACACGCCATTGCTGCCCGTTCAAAGATACCGAGTTGTTTTCACCCGCCTCCCTCTCCAGAACAACCATTCTATTGGATGAACTACAAAGCATTACAACACAGAGTAAATGAAAAAAAAACTAATCAACCGCCAATGCGTTCCATCATCTCGAGTTGCTCTCACCCGTCCCCCTCTCCTGAACAAGCTTCGCCGGTGCAGTGCCGCTGAACGAAAACGTCTTGCACCGTGTCCCTCTCCCATGGCGCAACTTCAATCGTTGCCGCTCCCGGCACAACACAGCTCTTTTCCGTCTCCGGTCCTACTATGATCCGTGTGCGCAACCGTTTCAGATCCGGGACAAAATTACCACCGTGGTTACTACCATGGCTGGAGGCGTCTGTTGCTAGCAGCGCGGCCAGTGCTTGCAGGGCTATAATAGCTGGGAGGGACAAGTTTGACGGACCCGGTGAGTCGGTGTGGTGTCCCTGAACATGTGCGTGACAGGAGACCAGGTGCAGGGAGGGATTGCTGGGGGGTGAAGTCAAATCATGGTCTTGAATTGGTGCATGCTGCAAGGAATCAAGGAGTATCGTATCGCGTGTGCAAACGTCGACCGTAGATTGCTGAAGGGGTGGTAGGTGGAGGGGGCCCTTCTGCAACAAACTCTCACGACGATCTGTGACACATTAGTTTTTATTTTCCGAAAGGGAGAAACGGTGGTCAACGCGAAAGTTGAAAACATTCCACCAGATATCCATTCAACGAAATACATGGAATCCTGCACTGTTGAACGTTTTCTACGTCCTTCATCGATGCAGACGTGTACAGTGGGGGGCTCTCAACAGTGCCGGTTGAATAGTGCCCCCGCCCTCTATAGTGCCGGTGGAATCACCCGGCACGACTGCAACTCTCTGTAGTAACCCTATTTGCAATAGTGCCGGTGCCCTGAATAGTGCCGGTATATTGAGTTGGCATGTACCGGCACTATTGGGAGCCCCCCACTGTATCGACGTCCAAACGGTAGACGTATCAACCGCCTGACACCTTAAGATGTTCACAAGAATGAACTACTTCTTGAGCTATTTCAGTCAACAGTCATTCCTTCTAATAAGCATAGGAAATCTCGCCGACCAAAACCACGCTGGTACTGTCTTGTATCACCTCACAAGGTGTCAAGAGTGCTAGTTTGCTCACCTTTTTCTGATGATCGGTGACTGCCGCATGCTCACAACCTGCGCAGTGTTGCAACCCAGCGGCGAGACTTGCCAACATCGGCACGCTCACAGGACGACTCCGGCTATCGTCTTCTGTTTTTCGTCGACAAGGTCTCCGGGTATCGTCTGTTGCTGTTTGCCGACAAGATCTCCGGGTATCGTCTCTTGTTTTCTGCTGACAAGCTTCTCCAACTTTGTTGGGTTCGTCCACCGATACCCATGCTCCCTGACCTTGGTGTCCTCGACCCGCTTGCCCGATATGCGTGGTACGAACAGACAGCCCTCGGAGAGCTTCGACGCATATATCTTCCGCTACTCGGAATCCATGCAGCATGGAGGTTCTTGGTACGCCTTCCTCTTGAAGGTACCTACACGCTGTGCTCAAGGCACCACACAGGGTGGCTAGAGAGGTCACGCCGGTTCCGAAGGCTACCTCCATACCCTGGCATACGCGCATCGAGGAAGGAGGTAGAATAGCGAAAGACGCGTTCGAAAATACAGGGGGGGGGTACCAATTCCCAATAGTGCCGGTATGTGCCAGCCCAATATACCGGCACTATTGGGAACAAGGTTACTATAGAGTTACTATATAGAGTTACAGTCGTGCCATGCGATTCCACCGGCACTATAGAGAGCAGTGGCACTATTCAACCGGGACTATTGGGAGCCCGCCACGGTAACGCTTGTTGCTCGTTGGGAGGAACTATTATACCGAAGCCCCGTCCATTCTTCACCCTAAAGATGTACCAGGTGCGTTGGAGATCGGGATCGAGATCGCCTCAAAAGTATATCGTCCGTTTTTCGAAGATCGCCAAAAAGATCGAAATCGCCGATGGTAGGCCGGAGATTCTAAAAACTCGATCGCCGTCGCTTTCATAACGATCTCCAACACTGCTCTGTGCTCACAAACTACCAGGTACAAGACAATCCATCGCATGCCGAACCTAGGGGGCACGAAAATTTAGACAATCAGGATAATCCACAAAGCAGGCAAATTGTCAACGGTACTTCTGGCAATTCGTGCCATGTTCGTAAAGCCTGAATTTTGTGAACGCTCGACCGAGTTGAGGCAGTACAACGTTTACAGCAGTACCTCGAATGCCTCAAGTACGAGCGATCCAATCGGATGATCGACGTCCGATGTCCATCGCCCATAGCACTGTAACGGGATTCGGAGCGTAGAACTCACCCTCTCAAAATAAGAACCCCAGCCTGGGTCTGGTGTTCTGTTTCTTAGTAGGTCAGGTTTCCTGTTTCTTATTAGGTCAGGTTTTCTGTTTCTTATTAGGTCAGGTTTTCTGTTTCTTATTAGGTCAGTATTTCTATTTCTTGTTAGGCCAGTATTTCTGTTTTTTTGTTATTACGGGGGAACATAGTAATGAGGACCAAATATGATTAGTAAAAACAGTGGAATATACAGGGTTTTGTGTACAACGCGGGTCCTGATTACTATGGTCCTGGACTGTACCTCGAGTGCTTCAAGTACGAGCGAGCCAACCGGATGCTCGATGTCCATCGCGCGTAAGAGGGCAACCGGATTCGAAGATATCGTCGTCTCGCGCCCGCCGCCTGTCCAAGGACAGAGGATAGATGCAGGTAAGATATCAAATAATACGTGCCCATACATCCGCCGCCCAAAAGCACGCGCAGGTTATTATGCACCGTGTAAGTAAGTGCTGGTAAGATAAGTACTGCCACGATATACCAGGTACCTAGTACCTGGTATCATACATACATGATGGGGCGTAAGATCTTGGATACTTATCTACATCAAGTAAAAGCGGGAGAAATGCTCTGCAACAATGGTTGAATAATCACTTATCACATGTGCCTATATATATGCAACCCAAGCGCACTCGCAGGGTACATCGCGTAAGTACTGTTCTGTACTGGTAAGATGTCATACATACATGGCGCGTAAGATCTTGGATATCCTACGTATATTAGGCGTGATATTTTGGTTATTTCTCTACGTCAAGTTGGAGACACACTCTGCAACAATGGTTGGATTACCATTTATCATACCATACGTTGTGGCCACGGGGCCACTGCTTGGCTTGTAAGATGTACAGATAGGTGATACAGGTTTCATTGGCATTCGAGCATGTTTCACGGGGGGCGTATTCTTCGATCACAGCAGCAGCAGCGCCGGTTCTAGCTGGGTAGGGTGGATCAGTCGGATCTGCATGATGACCGCTTGTTCGAAAGTGCAGCTATCAGACTAAACAACAAGGTTATTGGTTGAACATGGTCTTCTTGTGGTGTTGCAATCAACGATACGGCGTGGATCTAGGGTGCTCCAGGCTGTTGGTCTCAGTCTACGTAACCGTACGTAGTATAGCACACGGAGCGGGGCGCACGCAGGCGGCCGGGCATCGTTAACCTTTAGAACTAGTCCTCCACCGACGATTTTGGGGACAAGCTAGTTGGAATTAGTGTAGGATACGTTTTTCAGCAGTAACGGGGTAAAAAATTCATTATGGATCGGGGAATGTTCGTCGACTCTGCGAGCAAAGGCTTTGAGAGAGCAGCGTGATTCATTCATGCCCCATGCCCCCTAGCAAACATGTCGGTAGTGGGGTACCCGATTGAAGAGCGCCCATACTAATAATAAGAGAAAACGGATTTAACCCCGGTAGAGTCGCACCCACGTTTTTGTGACAAAGCGCTTGGAATTAGGGTGGGGGTAAGGTTTGCTGTGCTAAGACGGTTAAGAGCGGTCGAATCGTCTTGTCACGCCTTGTGGCGCCTATACTAACATATTTATGATTGTGGCGCCTATATTTAAACCTACCTGGTACCTGGTATATGATACCAAATCTGAGAGAAGAACGGCAACACTGGCTGGCCTGTTCCGAGTTCCGAGGGGCTCTTAAATCGGGTACCCCACTCTGTATAGTTTGGCCCGTCAAGACTTTTGATCATAGTTTTTTTAGTTGGAATTTCCTTGACGGCTGTCCGTCAAGGGATAAGAGCACAAATCGGACAGATCACGATCTAGATCATCTAGATAATCTAGATCCCATATCTGTCGTTATGATGTGTTGTGCAGGATCTGTGTAGTACAGATCCAACCCAGGAAACTTAGGCTATTATCTCTGTTATGCTTTGTTTCTGCAAGCGGGACCATACGCGGCCAAATTCCGATACGTTTATGATGGGTTCACCTTTCACACAGCCGCCATTTCGATGGGTCCACCTATCGCACGGCGATCATTCAGCCGGCTTCTCTACGCTCAGTTGTCATTCGCCTCTTGCAACCACGGTCCACGCTCCGTATTGAAATATGAGGCAAATGAAGACGGAATCGTCTGAAAAAACCGGCTCTAGGCGCTGTTCGAGTGCACTGTATATACCTGGTATGATTTTCTGATTTCCAGCAAATATGCTAAAGTGAGTATGGCGTAGTATATGTACGTGCCGTGCGTGCCGTATCGGAGACGCCACGTCCCCTCTCGAGCCAGCGCCTACAATCGCTCCCATTGGTCGTGTGCATGCGGCGTTCTGGCATATGCCCAGCGCCTACAACCGCCCCCATTGGTCGAGTGTATGTGCAAGCGCGTGGTGGCTATCGATGTATATATCCCGTCTTCCTACCCCCCCCCGTTTGATGTGCGTTGGGTGCCGTGGGCTTGGCCTGACGCCCCACAAAGTGTTGAACTCATTGAATGAACAGTCGTGTGCTCTTGGAGGCATGTCGTTATTTTTTCCGGATAATAGTTGAGGTATATGCATCTGGTGTGTGGATTATTATGGGGATTTATTTGTCGTTTCGCGGCTTGGACACAACGTGTTACACAGTAGATTCGTTGGAGTACTGTGTTTCTTGGCGCATTGTTTTTTTCGTGGAGGTCATTGGCTTCTGCGGTGTCAAGTTTGTTTGCGGTTATCCGTGTTTTTTTTACCGCGTCGGGGAACTACCTTCTTGATGCGAACCATTTGTTTCCTGTTTGGTATCGGTCACTATCGCTATTGCCGGTGAACTGCGGTCTTAATGTCAAACGTTGTTTTTTCCCGTGTGGTCCTATCGGCCACTATCGCTGTCAAGGTCTTGGATTCGATTCATTGAGCGGGCGGCGTCAGCCACAGAAACCTTGTAAAACTGTAACTATTTTTCGTATAATTTCATTCAGCAGAACGATACGTTCCGATATTCCGATATTTTTCGATAGCTTCACTAATCGTACAGCCGTTCTGACTGCTCGAACAGCGGGTTGCTGAGCGCACAGCTCTGTTTCGTTTCATTCAGCAGAACGATACGCTCCGATATTCTGACATTCCGTACAGCTCCGTTATCCGCCCCTTCTGATCTCCCTTCGCGACAGCTCTGTTCCGTTTTTTCTGGTTCCGGCTTCTTTTGGATATACAGTGCCGTTATCGAACGCCTATCATAGAACCTCATAGTATTCTACCGTATGCTATTTTGGTAAGACTAGGGTACCCTGGTACGGGTAACCTCCAGCAGGTATCTCCACTAACCAGGTCCCACGATGCCACTCACTTGCTATTCTCAGTAGTTCGTTTGTATTATTCCTTAGGCCACGGAAGGGAACACGACCACGGCGAATACACGACTGATCGCTGTGTGCGAGGCAAAAACCCTTTTCGTATCATCCCCTATCCCCTTGTTTCCCTATACGCACAT
>JAYJMJ010000418.1:1163373-1177838 GCA_036873875.1 Laminaria ephemera | reverse complement strand
AGAGGGTTCAGCATTCCCAACGCTAGTCGATTTTCATCGAATTTTGCTAACTCACGCTCTCGCGCTTTCCGCAAGTCCATTTTTAGCACAAAAAAAACGTCCCTACGAGTACGAGTATGCAATCGGGGGGGGCTCGAACCTGCGAAATTGACCTTAGTGGTTACGAGGTTAACCCACTAGACCATTGGGGACGCCGACTTATAGTCAGCTAACTCACAGACGCATAAAACACCCTTCGCCTAGCCAACGAACAACTAGCAAATATATAGTCAGGCCAACTCACGGCCATATAAAACATTTCTTCGCCTATTAATAGCAAACTAAATACCTAGTCGGCATACCTTCGAAAAATGCCACCGCAAGGGCTGGCCTCGAAGTGCTTGCAGACCGCGCACGTCGAAGCCTGCCAATCTTCTTTCCTCTTCTCCCCTCCCTTTAGGGTATCCAAACAAAGGGTAGTAGCCCCATCGACCCAGTCCGCACGGCAAATGGTACCGCGGACGCTGATGGGCTCTTGCAGCCTGACATACGCTCCTTCTTCCCTGGGAAACTGTCTGTCGTGTGCTAACAGGGGTGAGAGCATGCCCTGCCACATATCCTGAGAGCATCAGAACGGTGGGTGGGGGGGTGGGTGGGGGGGGAGGTACTTATTTCATGCATAGCCGTAGTCGTATGACCATAGACGGAGCACGTCGGGTTTTCACTGACCAGGCCGACATCGCGTGCACCAAGCGCGAAGCGCCGTGAGGTGTTCGGCGAGTCGTATGAAGGGTGAACCGCATCCTGCTAAGAACCACCTGGGAGGCGGACTTCGGCACCTTGTGCGAACTTCCTTGCATATGGATGACAGCTTCGAATGAATTAATTTGTTTTCTGGTGTGGCCACGTCCAGAGGTGGGTGGCGGGGAGAGTACTCATATCATGCATGGCCGTAGTGTACTAAATATCATGCATGGCCATAGTCTTAAGACCATAGACTCGAGAGCATGCCCTGCCACATATTCTGAGAGCATCAGAAGGGTGGGTGGAGGAGTGGGGGGACAATCACCGTATCATGTATGGCCGTAGTTCGTAGAACCATAGGCCCTCGCATCCCTACACATGCCGGGACGGAGCGGGGGGGGGTTAGCTATTTTATTAATTACAATACCCCCTATATGTATATGTAAAAGATGCACTTTTTTTTTGGCATGCTGTTCTCTGGCGGCCGAGGGTTTTTTCTCGCACTTTCGGCTGCGGGGCAAGCAAGGGGTCCGGCGGTACATTACGACGTATGTCTGGATCCCGGCCGAGCTCCGTGGCGCGTGCTCTGAGCATTCAATTTCGCTGAGCTGGCTCTTTTGTCAAGGGGTTGCGTTCCGCCTCGCTGAGCCGAGCAGGTGCCATGGAAAACCCCACAAGTTTGATCTTTTAAATAGCCCGCTCTGCTGTCTGCTGCTGCCGCTGTATCATACTTCGAAGTATCTGTATCACACCGCAAGCTCTGAACTTTGTGGCAGCCACGGTACAACAGCAGCCGCACTTCAAGGTGTTCGCTTTGTGATAGCCACGAACGGTGCTTCTGTATGTATGTGTACGTGTGTGTGCATGTATGTGTGCATGTGTGTACCATCGTAAGGAACACATATGCACGAATCCAACCCGCACTCATGTTGTATAATACCATACTCATGTTACATAATACCAGGCATGACACCTTTCCTCTGAATCTTAAAAGCACCTATACAGCTAGATTCAAAGCAGCAGTACACAGCAGTCCAACCTCAGCGGCACAACAGCAGCGGGCGCGCTTCGAGCTGCTGTTGCCCTTGTGACAGCGTGGCAGCCACGGTGCTTTTGTGTGTGCATGTGTGCTGTGCTCAGCAGGAGATCGGACAACGACCGACCACCTTTTCACGCCCAACAACAACGCAAAAACGCACATCCATGTCGAACATCAGATAGGCGCACGCCTCATGTACATATTACAGCAGCAGTAGTTTATGGAATGCATTTGTTCCCCCTTTTCGACTTGCGACACCCCCGCGATTTCAAGGCAACCACATCCCGAAGGGGAACCTTGTATATTATATATAAATGGGTAGTTCCTCAGTTGAAGAGCATACTTCAAGACTCACGCTACGGTAGAGGTGCATCAGCTTTTTTTCTGAGGCTCCTTACTTGAGAAGCTCTATCCTCCTCCCCAAAAAAACTGATTTGTGGAAAAACAAAAAGTTCTACCCGATGAACAATCAAACGACCTATTAATAGGTATGCAAATGAAAATTATTGCAAAAAAAAAAAAAAAAATGAAATTCCGACGATTTGGGGTTAAGGAGCCTCGACGTTCAGAAAACGTCTCAGGCAAAAAAAGTGCTATACTAATATCTAGTATCGTAGCGCGTGCCGTCCGTCAGAAAAAGGTAATCCAAAAACTGCTACAGTACCCTTACGAGTATTGTAGCATGTGTCCAAGCCAAGACAGGTTCCAAAAACTCCTCCAAGCGGAAGAATACTCGTGCCTTACCTTCTTCGGGGCTCCCGCCACAGCTTGATCTGCTGGATCAAACACAGCCCAGTACTCGCAAGGGGTCAAAACAAAAACAAAAAAACTTCCTTTTTTGCAATCAAATACAACAGCGCCCACGTATTTCTTTAACATGAAAATGAAAAGGACTTTTGTATTTTAAAATTTAAAAAAGTGGGAAAAATATTCGTCACCTCACCTTCTCAGTGGCTCCCGCCTGCTTGATCTGCTGAATCAGCACAGAACTCGCGAGGGGGCCCGGACCATCTTTTATCGCCACCACCACGTCATCGTCGACCACAAGTTCGGGCGATATGTCAATCGCGGCCGACAGAGAAATCGGCGAAACCTCCTCTCCGGCGTGAGACACGGACACGACGAGGGCGCGCCGCCCGGAGCTGGACGCGTCTCCAGTCACCTGTTTCGACGACGACGACGACGACGACGACGACGACGACAACAACATCAACATCAACATCAACATCAACATCAACATCAACATCAACAAGAACATCAACATAAACAAGAACAAGAACAAGAACAAGAACAAGAACAAGAAAAATTATGTCAATCGCGGCCGACAGTGACATCGGCGAAACCTTCTCTCCGCCGTGAGACACGGGCACGACAAGGGCGCGCCGCCCGGAGCCGGATGCGTCTCCAGTCACCTATTAATAGATACGGTGTTGTATAACATTGTTACAAACATTTCACACATCGGACAGATCAGATTCCTATTCATGATCTGTGTCTCAGGGCAGACAGATCCCTGGTCTATACGATCTGTATGGTCTACAAATCATGTTACCTGGTGGGAGCCGGATGATCTGCATGATCCAGCACATGTTTCCTGGGTTGGATCTGCACTATACAGATCCTGCACAACATATCAACATATCATAGCAACACATATAGGATCTAGATGATCTAGATGATCTAGATGATCTAGATGATCTAGATCGTGATCTGTCCGATGTGTGAAAAATTCACGTCAGCAATGAGTGGGACCGATTGAGTACAGCAGTGGTCGATGCTCAGTTTTGCAAGCTGCGTGATACGTCCTGTTGTGGTTGAAACAGTGATTATTATTATTAATGCCCTCCGACAATGTAGCGTAGATGCCGTTCCGATATAAATCGAATATCCTTCCGTCAAGCAGTAGTATCTCTCCTATAACTCTCTTCCTACTGTTTCCCTATTTCTCTTCCCCACGTCTTTCCATTTTTTTTTGCTGTATTCCAAACTATATACTTTGCACGAGTTAAAGCGACCACGGAATGTTACAAGAGGAAACGAAGGATGCCTGGCAATTTGGCGCCACATTCCTCCGGTTGGAAACATCAGTAGGGAACCCATCACCCGGTAAGAGGGACAGTGTATACTGCCAAGTACGTTCCATTCGTATTGTCGACCATAGCTCCTAGAAGCGATTAGGTCCGTGGGGATTACCGTTTTTAAATACCATTATTATACTTTCTTCTGAGGCAGGTGTAACATGGGCTTGACCATGCGATTGTTGTTGGTTTCGAAAAGGAAGCTTAGCAAGGTTTAGGAGCAACATTTACTAGAAGCTTATCAAGGGCTCCACCAAACTTCAACCAGACGACATAACAAGTACTGTCTCAACCAAGAGACATAAACGTACAACATACGATAATAGACGGCAGCTATCGGGAACCGAAAGAAGGCTGACTAACAGATGCCGCATTCCTCTGGTTCAGAACATTAAGAGGAACCTCTCACCCGGCCCGAGGAATGGTGTACACAGCCAAGTACGTTCCATCCTTGTTGTCGACAACAGCCCCGCGATACACCAGACTTGATGTCGAAAGAACGGCTTGAACTGACACGTCGTCGCCCCCTTCAAGCCGGTTGTTGCCAAAGGTATCTTTAGCCTGCGGGGCGAGGAGCGCGGCAGGTCAACGGCAGGTCAACCCTAATATTTGTTTAGATTCGGATTTCACCTGTGACCAATGCAGTACCGGACACCGAGATATCGGGATGATTGCAGCAGGGAGGCCTCAGTGACCCCAAACTATATGCGTAGCACGAAATAACGCGACGACGGAATGTCACAACATTAAAACGCTCGTCGTTGTATCGAGAGGCATCGAAAGGTCGCGCCCGCATCTGTATATTGTGTTGAAGTATGACAGCCCGACGACAAAATGACACAACAGCAATATGGTTACGTTAGATCGAGAATCTTGCAACAGTAATGCGTGCTACGTTATATCGAGAGACACCGAAAGATCGGGCCTGCACCCGTATACTACATTGGAGAAGCCCGACGAAATAATGCCACAACAGCAACGCGCGTTACGGTAGATCGATAATATTACAACATAAATACGAGCTACTTTGGATCGAGAGATATCTCGAGAGGCGTCGAATTGTCGGGTCTGCACCTGTATATTGAAGTAGCCCGTCATCCCCGCGACGCCTTCGACAAGCGAATCCATGGACGGAGCAGTGTCCCCCTCAACCTCTGACGTTGAAGCGGCGGTAGGTCCAGGCGCGACAACAACCTGGAAATAAAAGCACGGGACAATGCTGAAATACCAGGCCATTATAACGCAAAGTTCGATGAAAATCGATGAGCAGCGGGAATGCTGAACCCTTCTCGCGATGAAAATGAAGGCACACATCATACCGGTGGGGGTAGAACGGACGATACCTTTGATCACGGCTTGTACAGAAGCTGGAACGAAAATTGGGAAAAAAAATAAAGTACAAAAAGCTACTATTATTTAGTATTGAAACCGACGAATTTCATAGCCCATATCCAACCAACCCACGAAAAAATCAGGTTAGAAATTAAAAAAATGGTAGGAAAAAAAAACCTAACCTAAATTTTCGCTGGTTTTTTGTGGGTTGGGTTGGCCTTGGATTGTGATTTCGACGGTTTCAATACTATTACTATGTGTTTCCTACCCAACTCCTACCCTATCAAAGTTGGTACATCGCAAGAACGCTACTATTTCCAAAAAGCCTGTCCAAAAAATACTTTACACTATTTCCAAGTAGTCTGTCCAAACAATACTCCACATTATTTCCAAATAGTAGCGTGTTTGCGATGTACCAACTTTGGTTGGGTAAGAGTTGGGTAGGAAACACGTTATAATACCAGGTAGTATTGAAACCGTCAAAATCACAATCCAAGGCCAGCCCAACCCAAGAAAAATCAGATAAAAATTAGGTTAGTCTTTTTTTTTCCTACTGTACCATTATTTTCAGTTTCCAACCTAATTGTTTCGTGGGTTGGTTGGCCATGGGCTAGTCAATTCGTCGGTTTCAATGCTAGTTTTACATTTTATCTAACCCAAAAGAGTTTTGAAATCGCAAACACCCTAGTCTGTCCGAAAAATACTCCACACTATTTCCAAGAAGTCTGTCCAAAAACCACTCCACACTATTACCAAGAAGTCTGTCCAAACAATACTCCACACTATTTCCAAGTACTCCACACTATTTCTGTGTAGTCTGGCCGGCGGACACGTGCTACGATAGAGGTAGCACTTTTGGATAATTTTGTTTCTGAATTTCAGAGCCCCTTAACCCAAAATCATCGGAACGTCACTCTTGCTCGCAATATATATGTTTTTTTCATACCTAGGCCAGGGGTTTGGTCATCGGGTTGCACTTTCAGTCTACTCAAAATAAGCTTTTTTATAGTGACGTATGGAGTGAGGAGCCTCAGAAAATACAATGGTACATCTCCACCGTAGCCTCAGAAATCCAATGGTGCACGGAATGGACGATCCCGTTTGAGGAGGACCGCTCAAGAGCACGAAACAACATTGCCACCAAATACTCATGGACAATATTCGGTTTTTAACCCCTCTCAATTGAACGCCACCCAAAGTTTTGGTGTGGGTTCTTTTTTGCACTTCTAGAAGGGTTAAGTACACTCCATGCGCGTGACGCCAAAACTTACCCAGCCATCAACCGCTCTACAGCCGCAAAACTAATCCCACACTGATGCCAAGTTTTTTCTCATTAAAAAAGTGGGTGAAGTTACGAAGAGGAAAAAAAGTATGTTGGTTGGAGTTCACCTCGAATGGAGAGCAGGCTTCCTCCTGTGGGAGTCCGCAGTAAATGTGCGCCCCCGCCGCTGTCCTCACGGACATGCTGTAGTCCCCAGCCTGCGGCCACAAAGAGGGCGAACGATTTATCATATTTTTTTTTGCGACCTTAAGACGGGCGAATGATTTCATTTATCATTTTTATCGCTGGACCATAGCGTAGTCTATCCGTATTCCATGGTGACAACAATATATGATGCATGCCTCCATCCAACGTTAAATGTGGAGTACATAACGTAGGCTATCGGTATTTCATGGTGAAACCTATGACGCCTCACCTCCATCCAACCTCTAATATAAAGCGGGCGAACAATGTATAATTTTTCTCGTCGGCCAAGAACGTACCAATATAGGAGATCGATATTGCATGGTGAAAACTATGATGCATGGCTCCGCCCAACCTTAAATTTGAGCATCTAGGGAAAAGTAGGCCGATGCTTTCCATTGGCGCTGCACTACAGTCGGTATTTCATGGTGAATCCTATGATGCATACCTCCATTCCACTTTCAATATGACCACCTAGGGATAAGCAGGCCATTCTCATCCATTGGCGCTGCACCACAGTCGGTAATTCATGGTGGAACATATGACGCATGCCTCCATCGAACCTTAAATCTGAACACCTAGGGATAACCAGGCCACTAATTAAATATGAACACTTAGGGATAAGCAAGCCACCCCCATCAACTGGCACTGCACTACAGTCGGTATTTCATGGTGAAACCTATGATACATGCCTCCATTCCACCTTAAATATGAACACCTAGGGAAAAGGAGACCGATGCTTTTCATCAGCGCTGCCCTACAGTCGGTATTTCATTATGAAAAGTAATAATCATGCCTCCACCTAACGTTAATCATCCACCCAACGTTATACATGAACCCCTACGGGGAAACAGGCCAATGCTACCCATTGGCGCTGCACTACAAGCGACATATCATGGTGACACCTATGATGCATGCCTCCATCCAACCTTAAATGTGAACACCTAGGGATAACCAGGCCACTGCCTGAAATATGAACACCAAGATATAAGCAGGCCACTCCCATCCATTGGCGCTTCCCTACAGTTGGCATTTCATGGTGGAACCTATGATGCATACCTCCATTCCACCTTAAATATGAAGACCTAGGGATAAACAGGCCAATGCCATCCATTGGCGCTGCACTACGGTCGGTATTTCATGGTGGAACCTATGATGCATGCTTCCATCGAACCTTAAATGTGAACGCCTAGGGATAACCAGGCCATGCCTTAAACATGAACGCCTAGGGATAAGCAAGCCACTCCCATCCATTGGCGCTGCACTGCAGTCGGTATTTCATGGTAAAACCTATGATGAATGCCTCCATTCCACCTTAACTATGAACACCTAGGGATAAGGGTTAAAAAACACCTAGGGAAAAGCAAATCGGTGTCATTCATTGACGCTGCAATACATTCGGAATTTCATGGTGAAAAAATATTATGCGATGCTCGCGTCGCGCTTTTGTTGCAGTGCGTGGTGAGAAAAAATACATTAATCAACAGTAAGAAATGAACTGATTCTGAAAACCGAAATATGGAGGTTTCAGCACCTTCGCAGGCGTGTTTGACCCGGGGAACGGGACAATCGGGCCCGCTTTTACCAAATTCCGACCAGCCTTTTTGCGAGACGCATCCAACGACGTTTGCCGTTTCTTCAGGATAGCAGTTTGAATTTAATAAAGATTATCTCAAAACGAGTTTCGGATGTATGTATATCGCAGTTTCATCCGAAAAAATGGCCTATTTTTCGGATAAATAGCGTCCGAAAATGTTTTTGAGGAGAGTGGGGTGTATAAAAAAAAAATCAAACTCCTATCCTGAAGAAACGGCAAACGTCCTTGGATTCGTGTCGCAAAAAGGCTAGTCGGAGCTTGAGAGAAGCGAGCCCGATTATCCCGTTCCCCGGGTCAAACATGCCTGCGAAAGTGCTGAAACCTCCATTATCTGTTTTCAGAAATTAGTTTATTGTAAGAGTTGCCCTAACCCCCTCTGTTCCCTCACCGGTAAGACTATATATATATAGATGAAAAGCTGGTGCGTTCCACAACCGTCAGATTTTGTCCCCCTCAAAGAGGTTTATAGTTTCCGTGCACAGGTTGATTAAAGACCGAACGTCTTCGCGTCACCTTGTTGACCCTGGTACTAACTAGTACTAAGGTGAGTCACCAACCTATAACCCTTCATGAGGACATACACATCCCGTAACACGCGCGATCGGAGTATCACACACAGCTTGCAGAGATGAGTTTTTGTCGAAATCCTCGGTCTCAGCGTACTTTTAAGTTTTAATAAAAACCTGTGGACTTTCATTGAACACCATGACGTATCATACAGTACCGGAGACCTACTGTAATACCTGGTAAGACACAGGAATGATGGCTCAGGCTGGATTTCTTATTTTAGAAACGGTGCATTCTACACTAACTTCAGTATAAGGGCTCCCGAATTTCTTATTCTCCTGTAAATCTCAGCCTGGCTTTCTTATTACTCCGTTTCTTTTTTTGGTGTCCTGAACGGTCTTATAGCTATGCCCCCGTTAGACATCTAGCGTGTCTCAAGGAAACCTCCTTGCGTACGCACCCGCGCCGACACCAGTGCTTTTTAGATCTACTCTACCGGCATATGTTTCGGCGTCCCCGTAGGTAAGCCGCGTAACTACTTAGGTCGGTTTTGTGCTACCAGTGCCACGGAAACCGTACGGCGTGCCAGCTAGCGTCCTGTAGGTAAGCCGCGTAACTACCGATGTCGGTTTTGTGCTGCCAGTGCCACGGAAACCGTAGGGCGTGCCAGCCAGCGCTCTATTGGGAATGAAATAGAGTTGAACTGACACACGACACATGTGAAAATACGTGGAAGTGTGGTGAGCTTAAGCTTTTATATAACTGTTTACTCATCTGCTCGAGGATAAAAAAACGAAGCAGTACGAACTCGCAAAATACAACGCAATTCATGTCCGTTTCGGCTCACCTTAGTGGCGACGTAGCTGATTCGATACGCGCCATCACCAATATACTCGGGAGCTCCCACAGTACTAGGCCCGAGGGTGCGTGACCCAAACGTCAGCTCCACCTGAGAGCGTGGTAGGTTCGATCGCCGATTTTCATTTGCATTTTGCGTCGATTTGTTGTGTCGTCGATTTTTTCATTTACATGATGACGATCAGAAAACGAATTTAATTGGAGGATGTCAAGTTTTCAAGGTCCTGGTATCCAAGCGAACTTCCTCAGGTGGAAGCAGCCAACGTAGGTACCAGGTAGTAGCTTGATGAATATCTTCCGACGCAAGCTACGACGGGGGTGGTGCCTGTTTTTTTCTGAGGCTCCTCACCGGAGGAGCTTTCTTCCCGACCCACAATGAATCTGAGAAAAACGAAAGCGTGACAGGATGCACAATCCCGTGTCCTAGGTTACTTACGAAATATGTTGTAAAACGCAAAAACATTATTACGGAGGAACCTAGTAATCAGAACCCACGATGTCCACAAAAACCTTTACCGTGGGTATAATCCTCTGTTTTTACTATTACGGGGGTACATAGTAATTAGGACCAAATATGATTAGTAAAAATAGTTTAACATATAGGTTTTGGTGTGTATCGTAGGTCCTGATTACTATGGTCCCCCGTAATGACTGTATTTGGTCCTGATTACTGTTCCCCCGTAATAGTCTTCCAACGACATTATTTTACGGAGGGCCATAGTAATCAGGACCCACGATATACACAAAAACCTATATATTCCACTGTTTGTACTAACAATTTTTGGTCCTGATTACTACAGTATGTTCCCCCGTAATAGGTAGCTCTTCAGTTCATAAATCCCGTCCGACAGAAATTAATTGGCTAAGAAATGCTACCTTTACCGTAACACGCGTCTTCCACATACTAAGCGATTTCACCGGCACTATACCAGCAACACGCACTATTCAACCGGAACTATAGGGGGACCCCCACTGCACCTGGAAGATGCTCCCCTCTTCGGCTGCCACGTCTCGGGTCTCGTTGTTGCCCCATCCGTCCTATCAAAGCAGACACGTAACCGTATGTCAGGGAGGGTAGACGAAAAAAACAAATTGACACCCCGCATACAGTATGTTCGATGCAAATCGACGAGCAAAAAAAGCTGAAAAGTGGGAATGCTGAATGAACCCTATGCGCGATAACAATGAAAGCACGTACCGAGGGGGAGAAGGGAAGACACATATGACCACGGCTTGTCCACAAGGTCGCTGAGAGTTAAAACCTGTTACGAGCTGAGCTGGAAAGAAAAAGTGATGACTAATAAAAAAATTAAAAAAGACGAAAAAAAAAACTAAATTGGCACCCCGGATATATATATATTTCCTAGACAGGGGGAAGGTACTCCAAAACGAAGAGAAAAAAAAGGAAAAACAAAAAAAATCCGTTTTGTCATAATTCACTAAAACGAAGTGAAAACAAAGACCCCCAAACAAAATGCCGTATCTTCTTAATTTCGTTCTGTGATCACCGCCCTACGATTTGTTTTTTACTCTTGACCTCCGGGGGTGAGGTGTGTCGTTTGCTCTGTTTCAGGGACGCCCCTGTCTCAGACGCGTGCTGCGATACGAAGTATTATTGGCACCCTAATGAGGCTCCTCATTTGAGGAGGTCTATACCGAACCCATAATCCTGACCGCGATAAACACGCGAAAGTCCAACCGGATGGAAACCCCCATGGCCTAGGTATACAGCGAATTAGATTGTAAACATACAGCGACATCGGGCAGTTCCTCGGCGGAGGAGCCCCGTCGGCCTGAAATAATTTGGCCAAAAGCCAAAAAGAGGTACAGTACTGTTATCGTAGCATGCGTCTTCATGCCGTGTATTCTAACGTTACCTCCCGTCAAACCCCGATGGACTACCTCGACGACAAGCGGTGAACCCGTCCATCGCCGCAGCAATGTCGACCAGGGAAGTTTCGGATGTAAAAGTACGTTGACCCTTTTTCTGCTGCAAAGCTTATCCCACACTAAATCCAAGTATTTTTGCCTGCCCGAATCATGCGTGCAGTGCCAAGTTACGTTACCTTTATGAGGCAGCGGGGGGCACACCTTGGCTTGGACAGCAAATGATGCCGGAACTCCAACGGAAGCTTTTCCCACCCCTTCTCCGAACGCGTCGGTGTAGTATCCGACACTACCGTAATCCAAGTGATTTGACCCAAAATAATGCGCACGGTAGAAACTTCTCCCATACTAGATTCAAGTATTTTGTCCTCAAACAATGCCCGCAGTGCCAAATTACGTAAATTTCAAAGAGGTAGCGGGGGCACACCTTGGCCTGAATAACAAACAACGCTGGAACTCCAGCAGAGGCTTTTTCCACCCCGTCTCCAAACGCCTCGGTGTAAGGATAGGCAGCTGCCCCAGGCACGATGGACACGTTGTAAGGCGAACCCGAGATAGGAGTAGCGTAGAACAACGCGGATGCTGGGATCACTGCTGGGGCCGTGCTGAAGCTGCTCCACATGAGCTGCATGGGATTGGGCACAATAAAAAAGTACGAGCGAAAAACAAAGAGGAACGAATGGAAAAAAATAGCAAAATAATAATAGGAACGAAAGAAAGAAAAAAAGGAAAGAAAAAGAAAGGGGATATTGTAGTGAAAAGGAGGAACGAAAGAAACAGAGGAGCCAAAAAAAAAAAAGAGGAACGCGAGAAAAAGGGGAACGAAAGAAAAATAGAACGAAAGAAAAAGAGGAACGAGGGAAGTCGGTAGGTGCCGCGTTGATTACGACCGAGAATACGGTGGGGGAGGTAGCCTCATTTTCACCGCCGAGAACAGGCCACTCGCGTGCCGTGTGTTTTGCTGACGTTTTCTCCCAAACAAAACGGTCGGCCGATATGCCAACCTCAATCGATAAGACCAACGACCGGCATGAGTTTCGATCCTGCACATAGGGCGAGCCGCGCTATTTGGTACCAGGTATTCATTAAAGCTAAGCAAAGAAGGGTATCTCACCTGTATGCTGGCAGCGCCATCGTCCTCCCTGTACTCCAACACGACGTCATGGTATGCCCCGTTCGTAAGGTCTACCGAAGCGCGATACTCATTCGCCCCGGGCAGAACACCTGCTAACAATGCGTGGAAGACATTGCTCAGACATCAGACAGATCACGATTAAGATCATCTAGATCCTATGTCTGTCGTTATGATATGATGTGCAGGATCTGTGTAGTACAGATCTAACCCAGGAAACGTGTGCTAGATCACTCAGATCTCCCTGCTCTCACCCGGTAACGTGAAATATACCGGTAGGCCATAAGAATCACATAGATCAGGGATCTATCTGCCTTGAAAGACATGGATCAAGAGCAGGGATCTGATATGTCTGGCGTGTGAAATTATTCAAAGATCAAGCAGCTCCAGGATAGCCTGGCCTGCATCTTCACATTGGTTTCTCATCCATGTATAATATATCAATACATAACCCCATCATTAGACAGTAGCAGTTCAACAGCACACACAACGAAAACATCATTACTAGTGGCAAGCGTCAACATTTTACAGAAATCGTATGTTGCGTGGACTAGCATCAAACTAAGTCAACTGCATGCATACCTTCCCAGGCATCGATGACGAGCTCGTGGTCGATGTAAAGCCTGGCTGCATCATCGGCCTTCAGGTATAGCGTGAATGTCTCGCTGGAGGGAGACAGCAGCTTGCCCTGCCACCGGGCAGACACGTAGTCTCGTCCGTACGGCGTGATGGCGCCAGTTCCCCAGCTAAACTTGACCTGTGCAGCCGGCAAAGGTTATCGTCGTGCAAAACGGTTGGTGAGTGCTATGGTCTAGAAGCGTGGTGATCCATATCCATCCACCTTTGAAACCCGGGTATGGAACCGCAATGTCCCCTGATGCCGGTATGGAAAATCAATATTCGTTTTTTCGGCGCTTGCCAGCTTGACGTTGAATTTGACCTGTTTAGCCGGTTTATCGCCATGCACACCGTTTGGCGAGTAGATATTTGTCGTTATCAGATTCGTAATCTAACGTTCAGCCGATTGACTAGAGTACCAACGTAGCTAATGCTCAGGGTCAGATTGGTTTTGGTTTATCCGTCGCCGGTTGCCCAGCGGAAAATTCGACCTGTGCAGCCAGCAAAGTTTCATCGTCATGCAAAACGTTTTTGGTGAGTTCGTGCTTTTGTGCGCCCGTCATCCTGAAGTTAGTGTAGAACACACCCTCTTCCAAAAAACAAAAACCAGGCTGGCTCAGTATTCCTGGTTCTAGTTACGTATCCCGTACTGTCTGTACACCTCGCTGTTCGGTACAACCCGAATTTCATGGCTGTTTGGCGGGGTTCCTCAAAGTGGGGAGCGTGGATTCAGCACTATCATGGGCGCGAACTTTATCGCCATACCTGCGGATCAATCCGTTGCACCGCCGGGGTCCCCAGCAACCATTGGTTGTCCCAGTACGTTGCGCCCAGCCCACCAGGCAGCAGTTGGGTCACCGTCACCTAGTGTAGGGGCATATCGGACATTTGGGCGAGGCGGGAGGAGGGGAAGGGGCGCGGTTGGTTCCGGCCCTGACAGCGCGCTTGATCCACATTGGCGCGAGAAAAAGAAGGCACCCCGGGCGCCCAAAACGCCATAACTTACATTCGAGAGTGGTTGTACAGAATTTAAGAGGCTTTTAGGGCGGAGATGAGGCTGATTTGGGTTCTGGGGGAAAAAAAACCTGGCCTGGCTTGGCCAGAACCCTTCCAGTTCTCTCGTCCCCGGATCCCTGGCCCTCACGTCCCCACCGTCCCCTCCGGCCGCCTCCCAGAGAGGCAGGGAAGCGCCATGGGGATCAGGGAGGTGGAGGACTGTACAGGGGAGG
>JAYJMJ010000418.1:1010782-1022998 GCA_036873875.1 Laminaria ephemera | reverse complement strand
ATTTCGGTCAAGTGGGGGGAAATGATGGTCACGCGGGGGTACTAGATAAATTTAGTGGAGTTGCGGGGGGCTACCCCCCCAAAATGTGGTCAAAAGGGGGAATCATCTTGGCCCTTCCTGCGCGACGTTGCTGTTAGCTCCAACAACGTGCCCAAAAAAAAAAAAAGGTGCGCGTGCTCGGCATGGGCTGCGGGCACCTTGCCAGTGCGTCAGAATTGAAGTTGAAGCAGGTTGGGGCACGTGGGAGCGCCTCCCGTTGGCGTCTTTCGCATATACCCCCGTTCGGCCCAAAAATCCGGGGGTATACCCCCCTTTGACCATTACCCATATAGAATCGTGTCCAGCAGACACGTGGGGCAAGGAAAACGGGGTACGCCAAACGTGGTAAAATACGAAAGCACGATAGAACAGTGGCCGTAACGAAGCGGGCTAGCTAAACCAGAATCGCGCCCAGCGGACACGTGGGGCAAGAAAAACGGGATACGCCAAGCGTGGCAAAATATGAAAACACGATGAAACAGTGAACTTAACGAAGCGGGCTAGCTAAACCAGCGGCGGCGGTTGAGAGAAAACGCAAGCACACGAAGACAAAATACAACATCACCACGATTCGGTAGGCTTGGCAAAACGAAACAAGCAGAATCGTCGGTGGTGGGTTGGGATAACTCACAAATTCCCCCGAAGGGGCATTATCACCACGACTCGGCAGCCTTAACGAAAAGAGGCAAACGGGGTCGGTGGTGGTAGAAAAAAAAGAAAAGTAGAACTATACCAAAGGCCAACACACACAGGAGCCAAATCGAAAACAGGGAATCGTAGGGACAGTCGCCAAACGAAACCAGTTCAAAATTAGCAGAGAAAGCTACTGGAGACTGTTAAACACTATCCAAAACCCACTACTAGTGGTTAATGAAGACTAACCAGGGATAACTAACTACTCTCAACACAATGAAGGCAAAACAAAATCAGCTACTCTCAGCTGTGCTAGCTAGACTAGCCAGAGGAGGCAGCGGCAGTGGTGGGAGCTCCGCGGGACGCATCGGAGTTCCGTGATACCCCGCGGGCTAGATTTCCAGTCCGGTGCCGTTGTAGACACCACGATCCGTAGTCGGCGTCCCGGGCGGTTGAGTAGCGCGTAGGCTGGAGGTCGATCTTGATCGGTGCCGGGTCGTCGAGGAAGCGGATGATGTAGGAGGTGCCCGGAGAGGGATCCGAGGGAGCACGGTGGGCGATCTTGCCCAGCCACCAGAGGCCGTCGCGCGCAATGTACCACACGTATGCCCCGGAAGGGAGGGTGGTGGCGCTGAAGTTGCGAGACCAGAGGTCACGGGAGACCAGGGTGTAGCCGGAAGCGAGGAAAAACTGGCCTTGTGACTGTCAGAGTTCCCGTTGCGCGGCGCTGATGCGCATCCTTCGGTATAGGTGGTTTGCCTGTCGGTGTTGGGTTGGGGTACCGGACCAGTAAAGCAGGATGTGGCGCCTGGAGTGCTGGAGGTCGAGCTCGCGCTCCCAAGAAGGGCTGAGGAGTCCCGCCCAGTGGGTCTCGAACAGGACGGCGATGACCCCGCCGCGGCCACGGACGAGTTGGTGGCCCGTAATCTTCCACCCCGAGGCGCTCCGGCGGTGTTGAGACGTTGTCGAGGGTCACGTGGTAGGGGGGTGACTCGGTGGCGGAGGCGGTAAGCGCGTACGTGGTGAGGCCCGTAGGAAGGCGCTTAGGGATGTCGTCGGGGTTCCGGCAAGGCTTGCATCGCTCGACGGCGACGTGGCGGTTGGAGTCCCGTCCCGGTAGGTCGATAGGAAGGTCGAGGAAGAAGAGCTTGCGTTGGAGTGCGCGGTTGTCGGGGGTGTCGGAGGTGGGAGCCCGACCTACGGCGAAGATTTTGAAAGGGCCGTTCCAGTGCAAGGAGAGCTTCGTCTTCAGCACGACAGCGTCGGTGTCCTTTCTGGCGCCTTGGCGGATGGTGGAGGCGGAATTGTAGATCCAGGCCCAGTCGCCTACGGTGAAGGGTGGTGAGCGGAGAAGGGCTGCCATGATGGGGGGGTTCCGGTGTTGCAGACGTGCAACGGCGATGGCGTAGAGTTCTCGGACGAAGCGGTAGGTGCGTTGCTGTCGGTCGGTGGCGAGTTGGACGTAGGCCAGGTGGTCGCGCTCCAAGCATTTGATGTCCGCCAATGTCGGGGGCTTTAGAAACCGAAAGCGGGAGGCGGGGGAGTCGGCCAAGGTGTACCTCGTTGGGGTAAGTGCTGTAGCGGCGTTGACGGAGTTGTTGTAGGCTGACGCGACGTGCGGCAGGTGTAGATCCCAGTCGGTTTGCCGTTCGTTGACGATCATTGAGAGAATCTGGGCCAACACGTGGTTGACGCGCTCGACGCCGCCGTTGGTGGAGGGGTGGTAAGTGCTGGTGTTGATCTTATTGGTGCGAAGGCGGGCATAGATGGCGCGGAAAAGCTGGAAGAAAAACTGTTTGCCGTTGTCGGAGATGAGCGTTAACGGGCATCCCCAAAGGGTGATGTACTGGTCGATGACGACGTCGGTGGTGCCGGCAGCTGTGAACTGCGCTGCTGCGACGGCGTACATGTTGGCGCGGCGGCTGAGGCGGTCGGTGAAGAGGAGGATGTAGAGGTTGCTGCGCGGAGTGAGTGGCGGTGGGCCGAAGTAGTCGACGCTGACGGTGATGCCGGGGCTGTTAGGCAAAAAGGCATGGAAAGGGTAGGCCAGCGGATTGTTTGGCGTGAAGTCTTACGCACCTGGCATTTGAGGCATCGGCGAATCCACCAGCGAGTGGATTCGTCCATGTCAATCCACCAGAAAAACCGCACGAGCGAGCGGACTGTTCGCGCCACTCCCAAGTGGCAGGAGGTGGTAGCGTGGCGCGTGTGTAGCACCCAGGGGCGCATCAGCAACGGAACGTAGACACACGTGGGCGTGGCGGCGGAAGGTGGAGTGTTGTTCCCGGGAGGAGGATTGGGTGGTCGGTGAACCAGGAGGACGGTGTCGTCGTCTGTTTGGTGGAGTTCGCTTTCGGTGGCGAGGGTAAGGACGTCGGAAAGCTGTGGGCGTCGAACCGAGGGGATGAAATCCAGAAAATCGGTCGGTGGGGAAGAAGGGGAGCCCAACGATAGGAAACGGATGGTGGCAGAGCAGAGGGACTCGGCGCGTTGCTCACGTGCCCAGTCCTTGTGAGTGTAGTACTCGACGAAGGAAAGAAGGTGGGGGTCGCCGTCGAGTTCGACGACAGGCCCCGGAAGGGGAAGCGGAGGCGACGGTGGTAGCCCTGTTGAAGGCGGTGTTGGTGTCGGTCTTGAGGGGTCATCGTCGGGCTCGACGGCGGGCTCTGTAGGGTGGAGCTCAGGTCGTGGAGGATTCCGTGAAGAGGGTGGTGACGAAGTCGGTCGGGCTTGAACCACAGGGTGCCGGCGTCGCGGCCTGCGCAGGTTGTGGGAGGGGGGTGGCCGGAGGCATTGTAGTTAGTGACGGCCTCGGCGAGGCCCTGACCGGTGGCGCGGGGCGGCGGGGAGATGAAGATCTTGTGGGCGCGGTTTCTTGTGGTCGGCGGATGAAACCGTATTCGGCTGTGGCTCGAGGGCTTCCAGCGGCCGCGGCTGCGCGATGAAGGGTCCGAGAAGAGATTAGGTCTGAAGGGGCTGGTACCGTGGCGCCAGTTGTGGATGGCGGGGAGACGATGAGCGGCCTGTTAGCCAAGCCACGAGGAGCGCCGGCGTCCACGTCGGAATTATGGGGGCTGGCGAGCGACCCGGTGGTGTCGGCGTGGGTCGCAATAGGCCCGATGAAGATATTGGGGCCGGAGAAGGGGTCTGGGTGCTCCATGTGCCATCCCAGTCGGCGGAAGTCGCTGAAATCATCGTTGGTGAAGGGGAGGAGTTGTGCGGTGGGGATGGCGCAGGATGGAGGAGAAATGAGCCCATCCAAGCCAATACCCAGCATGGGAGGCTTGCAGAGCAGCAGGGACGGATGAAGTAGACGCCGGCGGGGCCGATGAGGCGGTTGGGTCCCGTGCGGTCGGCGTCGGCGGCTGGCTGGGGAAGGCGAGAAAGGAAGTCGGCGTTGCCGTTGGCCGTGCCTTCACGGTACTCCAACGTGTACGTGTACGCTCACAGGAACTCTAACCAGCGCCTGACACGAGCGTCGTGTTCGTCGATCTTACTGATGCTCTCAAACGCCTTATGGTCAGAGTGGATCCTGAAGTTGGTCGACCAAAGGTGACCGCGTAGCCGTTTGATTGCCCAAACGATGCTACCGGCTTCAAGGTTGAGGGGGGTCCAGTTGCGTTCGGCGTCGAGGGTGGCGCGGCTAATGAAGAGAATGGGACGGACGGTGCCGTCGGCTTGTTCCTGCTCGAAAGTGGCGCCGAAGCCATCGCGGCTGGCGTCGCAATGCAAGCGGAAGGGGCGGGAGTTGTCAGCGACGGCGTCCCAGTCCGGGTAGACCAAGATCGGGGGCTTGGCAAGTTCGTTGAGGATGTCGCGGACGATGGCTCCCATGGCGGGAGTGAAGACGAACTTGACGCCCTGCTTGAGTAGAGCGTTGATGGGACGAAGACGCCTCGAAAGGTTTGCCAGGAACTTGCCATAGTAGTTGATGCCCCCGATGAGCGCACGCACTTGCTTTTGGTTTTCGGGCATGGGCATCTTGGACAGGGCGGCAACCTTGTCGGATATTGGGGCTAAAGCCGCCGGCGGAGGTGGTGTATCCCAGGAAATCGATGTCGGTGGCGCTAAGTTTGGCTTTGGCAGGAGAGAGCTTCAAGTTGTGCTTCCGTAGGCGTTCGAAGAGGGCGCGGATGTTGGAGACGTGGGTGGTGGAGTTGGGGTCGAAGACAATGATGTCGTTAAGGTAGGCGGCGATGCAGTCGAGACCTTTGATGACCTCGTTGATCACCTTTACGAATCAGCTGGGGACGGCGATGTTGCCTTGCGGCTTTATAAGCCACTCGAAGAGTCGGTCGGGCATGCAGAAGGCGGCCAGGGGAATGGTGGCTCCGTCGATGGTGATCTGATGGAAGGATGACACCAGGTCGAACAGAGAGAAGATGCGTTCTTTGCCCAGGGAATTGAGGACCTCGTCGATGCGGGGGATGGGGAGTTGCCCGAGGGGGCTGATGGCGTTCTGCTTCTTATATTTGATGGTGATGCGAACACCACCGTCTTTCTTAGAGATAGCAACCATGGGGCTGGAGTAGGGCGACGTGGAGTGTGGGATGAGTCCGGCGGCCAGGTATTGGTCGAGGACGGCGTCAGCCTTTTTGGCTATGATTGGGTTGATTCGGTATGGGCGGGAGGTGACGGGGGCGCTCTCCGATGGTACGGTAATCTTGAACGGAATCAAGGATCACGAGCCGAAGTCGGTCTTGGGCGTGGAGAACACGTCCTGGAACTCGCAGAGGACGTCGCCCAGTTCGTCGATCATCGATCACGATCATCCAGAACCTGAAGGTCGAACATGACGTCGCGTAGGTGTGGCGGTAGGCGGTCCCAGAGGCGGAGAAAGGAAGTTCGTTGGTCGGTGTCGAGACGTGCCAGGAGTTGTGGGCACGGAACCTTCGGTGGGGGGGGGGTGTCTGCTGGTGGTGGGCCCTCGTCAGCCACAGGAATGTTGTCGTGGAAGGCGTGGACGTTCGGGATGGGGGGGGAGGAAGGGGAGTCCAAGGAATGGTGGCCAAGGGAGGACAAAGGCACTTGGACTAGTGGTGAAGAAGAAGTCTCAAGGAGGGCACCCGGCTCGAGGTCGGTAGATCCGGAAAGTGCGGTGGTCTGGCGCCCGTCGGAGACGAAAACTGCAATATCGGAGAGAAGATCCTCGCGGGGAAGCACGCTTACCATGTAGCTCCCTGTAAACGCTGAAGCGCCTGATTGACGCACCAGGTTGACCTCGATCAGAGTTGGAGTGGGCGAAAGCGAAATCTTTTGGGCGCCGGTATATTGCAGGTGGTAGACGTCGCTCGGGGACCGGTCGTCGGGGATGTAGACGGTGGCTCCGTCTGGGTCGTGGTGATAGAGGGAGAAATCACCCAGGGTTGGTCGGGGGTGCTGGTGAGGAAGCGTGGTGTATGAGCGTCGCTCGAAGCGCATCCAGCTGTCCCGCCCTAGGAGAATAGGGTGCTGCATAGTTCCCGGAGGACCTATGCAAACCCACACGGCGAGGGCGGCTGTTGGGGTGGGAACGCCGGAGCCCACACGTAGGAATTGGACGCTGAGTCGGATGGAAGCGGAAGTGGTGAGGGGGGCTGCAGTGCCGAAACCGCCCCATGAACGGGGGGCCGCGTGTCGTACGCATGAGCTTGTCGCGGCTCCGCAAGTCTTCAATTTTTCCACCGCGTCAACTGTAATGAACGACTGGGGCGAGCCCGTATCCAACAGGACCACGACGCCGCACCGTGTAGCAGCGGTAGGTCCACTGTGCTCCTTTATCCTCGTCGTGAACGACGAGTCGTCGACTGTTAGAAAATAGCCATATCGGTAAGTTGGGGTGCGTTGTTCTCAAAAATGTTTTGACTAGAATGCATCGATGCTAAGTGTTCGCCTAGTTGGTTGGACGCTCCCGAAATTCATTCGGTTTCGATACGTCCCCGCGATATTAGTACCATGCCAATAAGCCACTGTGTTCGGACGTTTTTGGGCACTCCTTGAGGGGCAGATTCGACTCGCTGGGCTTGGGTTACAAGCTGCAAGCGTTGTTCTTATTAACGCCCTTTACTCCCTTTGAAACCCAGGTATAGCAACAAAACAAATGACAAAGTGTTGTCCTATATGGTGTGGGCGCGCCGTACAAGTACCATCGTGCAACGTGCGTACCGTGCAACTCCGTTTTTTAGTTCGGGCACTCCGTCTATGGTATTGTGCCTTAGCAGCCTGGGTCGCTTGATATGGCCGAGCCGACGCTGTAGCCGTCACTTTTAATCGACAATTTTTCCGTCTAAAGTCCCAAAGGGTTACTTACGGAATTGTTCCAACATCTGCCGGCTGGGCCGGAGTGGTGCGTTTTGGCGAAATGCCCAGAAATTACGGACGACAAAACTTCGGTGCTTCACAAAGATGTCAAGAGACGGGCAAGCGTCAGGCAGTCAGTCAGTCAGTCAGTCAAGTCTGCATGTCGAGGCATCTCCATCCGTCTATATAGACGGATTGTCCCCTAACCCCATGGTAGAAAAAAGCCTCAATTTTATGTGTGGGACCCCCTATTTTGTAAATGTTTTCAATAATATGGTCAGGCGTTTCACTACAAACGGGGATTTGTTTTCGTGTCCCCGGGTTTGACCGTCAAGAATGTCTGTCAAGGCGTTTTCCTTGACAGCGTCTGTCAAGGCGTTTGCCTTGACAGCGTCTGTCAAGGGGTGAAAGTGCCGTCTCCTGATATCTTTGGTGCTCCCTGAGTACTCGGGGTACGAAAAACAACTGAACGTGAACCCCTTTGACGCTTGAGAGGAAAAACATCTCGAAAAAAAATGACGATTGCGGTATGGACCACACCAAGCAGCCCCGACCGCTGGGGCGGGGGATGTATCCGGACTGCAATGTAAGGAGCTGTGCGACACGCGAAAAGCATGGTCATACTCGTATTGCTGCAGGCTCTTCCTCGACGCTTGACAAGATCGTAATCGTCGCTTTTTTGGTCGCTCGCTATACATGGCTCCTAAAAGGGCTAACGACGCACCCACAGTGGTCATGCCGATGCCAATGCGGAAGTATCATAAAGACTCGTTTGATCTGCTGTGATGCCTTCGTGTTTTGGAAACGCGAAGGTAATTTTGTGTCAGCATCATTGACGATAACAGCACGCGCACAAATGTATCGTTTTTTGGTTGATGCTTCGTTGTAAGTGCTTAGCGGGGGGGGCTCAATCGCCGTTTGAGGGATGAGATGCAAAGGCGTGTTGATTTTGGGAGATTTTTTGTGCGTCACGTCGGGTTGGGTTGTCGTATTCTTACGCATTTGTGATGGTCCTCAATTTTATGTTTACGTGCCATGTTTTGCGATTGACACTCACGCTGCACATTGTCGGGATGGCAAGCAAAAAATAATAATAATAATAATAATAATAACAATAACAATAATAATAATAATAACAATAATAATAATAATAATAATAATAATAATAATAATAATAATAATACATTGGGCCATCAGTCAATTGTTTTCTTCTTTCTGGGGATGTTTGTGAGGCATGCCCTCCGACAATGTAGCGTAGATGCCGTTCCGATATAAATCGAACATCCTTCTGGCAAGATGTAGTATCTCTCCTATGGCTCTCTACCTACTGTTTCCCAATTTCCCTCCCCCACATCTTTCCATTTTTAGCTATATTATACCCTATTCCTCATCAATATTCCATCCTGATAATGATAATAGTTAGGTCAACCCATATTTCTTCGCATAAAAAAACACAACAAAGCGAATGTGCTATAATCCGAGTAGTATGTCCAACGAGTGTACCAGATATAATGTAATACCGGGGAGTGGGTGTTTTTGATTGGGTTAAGCCATATGTCCTCACAATAGAAAATATAATGTAAAAAAGCACAAAAAGCGAAAGATGAAACAAAAAAAAGCGTTCTTGTGTCTTGCGGGAGATGAAACAACTGCGTTATTAATAGTCTGATCTCTTTGGGACTGCGTGTGTGTTTTGGAGATAAACCGCTTGGAATTAGTGTGTGTGGAGCATTACATATTAATAGTAACAAGGTTAAGCTTTCGTCACCATGTCACTCGCCGCGTACTGTACAGCAGCATTCGACTCACTTGGCCGCCAAGACCGTTGTTTTGGTCTCTTTAACATGAATTTGTTCATCTGAGGACATCAATCCGCGAAATACTACAGTAGTGCCTCATAGATCCACGTTGGATACTATCGTGTTATCGGGATATCCTAGATATCCTAAAAACTCGTAGCTAGCTGTAAAGTCAGTGCTGATACATACTTCGTATGAGTGTAAGAATAGGGTCCGTCCCCCATCGTGTGCTACGATAGAATTCCTATATGTCCTCTGTATGTATTACATGCAAAGCCGAAAACGTGTCCTACGAACAGGGACTCCAAGTGATGTTTTCGTTTTTCGTCTCGACTCGTATTCTCGTGGTCTCCCATATTCCCTCGCGCTGTAGCCGTAAGTCAGTGCTGGTATCATACATATGTACAATGTATGATTGTAAGAATGCCGTACTCCGTCGTGCGCTACTTCCCCTATACTTCGTATGTCCTCTGTATGTGTGTAAAGCCTCTAACGTGTCCTACAACAGAGGTTCTGTTTCCAGACCCAAGAGGCATCAAAGGGTGTACCAGTAGTTACCAGCTGGTGGACAGTAGCAGGGTGGTGGGGTCGGTTGGCGACAGAGAAGAGTACAAGTATCAATATATTAAGCGCGCCCCTCGAGCGTCCACGTAGACATCAACCACCATAAAGGACAAGTAGAAGTCGTCAAGTAGAAAGCAAGTAGAAATCAAATGGAAGCCATCGGGGAAAACCATCCAGCGGGAAAAGCCACCGACCAAGGGATATTCCGCTATGAATCTCCCACAACAAATAAAGCCAATCTACCATAGGAACTCCCTAATATCATCAACCATTGTCATATCCGTACCACGCACCAAAGCACAACCAATAGCCTCCCTGCTTAGTAATTGATACGGTATGACACCATATTATCATGTCCTCGAGGTAAAACGAGTCAATGAAAAAAACAGTCAACCAATATCCTCCCTGCACTGTTGTGACAGAAAGAAAGATTGCAGTACCATAGTCCCTGAACGTCACTCCAAAAACCAAGAATCACAATCCAGGGACAACATCCAGAATCAATCTCCAAAACCTAGGATCCAAAATTCAAAGTCCAAAATCCAAAGTCCGAGAACCAAAATCCAAACTTCGAAATCCAAAATCCGAAAACCAAAATCCGAAGTCCGAACTCCAAATAAAAAAAACTCCAATCAAACCAGTAATCAGCACTCAGCCGCCGTAACTAGAGGAATTGAACCTCAGTAATCAAAAGGACATCAACTGGTGAAATAGGTTTGAAACGAGTGTACTAAAACGGCAGTCCCAAAACTACAACTCTCCAACATCAAACGAGTAATCAGCACTCAGTTGCCGTGACTAGTGGAGTTTCACCACAGTAATCAAACGGGCATCAGCTAGTGAAATAGGGCCGAAATGAGTGTACTAGGACAGTAGTTCCAAAACTCACAGTACAATCAGACAACTGCCTCCCGGCTAGGTACACATCAAAGACCCATCGAGAATTTCAAATGCTCAAATCCAAAACACATTATCGTCAACATGGACAATGAAATGCAGAAAAATATCATTTCAAAAGTCCAAAAATCATCTATCTGCCTCCCCAAATTTTCATCAGTAAATTTTTAATACTGCAATGCAGAAGAATCTCATTTTCACCATTAAAAAACCTTCCGATCAAAAACCATATCTTCAACCTATGATCTTCCCAATTCCCCATTCTCCTCCTAAATATCGCCCATCCAAACCGTGTTTTTAGGCCTCCTGAGTCATCAGTAAGCGCCTCGTCTCACGTCCCGAGTCTATCAGCCACAAATGTGAAATTTCGTGAAAGCATGCCGCCCCCAGCATGAAAATATTTCTCACCATCGTCAGCGGAAAAACCAACTCGTAAATCACACATGTAAAATCACGCGTATCGCGGATGTATACTGACAGAGTATTGTACAACTAACAAAGATGAAAACGTCTTGTAGCATTCCATCAAATGCATGATTTCTTTCCAACCAGTCCCGTTCTGGTCTTGTCTATACCAGGCTCTCAAAACGCGTTGGATTTGCACGACTCTTTGATTTGAACATAAACATGCGCTTCTTCAACTACGGACAGGCATTCTTACCGTTACTCCAAACGCCCCATTGACCTGCAGACCTGGTCTTGTTTTCACTTATCAGCTCCTGGGATTGCTCCTTCGGGTATTTGTAGTAATAAAAACAGGCTGAACAAGTGTTGGTGACCTGCAGACCTAGTCTTGGGGATTTTCCGTCGTTCTCTACGGAGAAAGTAACGTTTCATTAGTCGCATTTGTGGAAATTCACGCCGTCCTCAGCGGAAAAAGCAGTACAGCATTTCGTAAACGTTTGTGAAATCGCGCGTCGAACTCGTCGCGGATATACACTGAACTTCCTCAAAGTGGGGGAATCCCTCGCCGTCGCCAGCGGAGATGTGCACCGAAGCCAAGCTGAAAATTCTCCCGTCAAAGTACCAGCATGCGAATTCCTAGAAAAACGTCTAACACATGCTACGATAGAGGTGCACTATTTTGTTTCTCGGGCTCCTCACTTGAGGAGCTCTAAACCTCACCCAAAAACTGATTTTGAGAAGAATGAAAGTGCAACCCGATGCACAAAAACCTATGGCCTAGGTACACAAAAAAATCGTATTGCAAAACAAGAAGTGCATTCCCACGATTTTGGGTTAAGGAGCCCCGTCATTCAGAAACAAAAAAAACGAAAAGTGCTCCCTCTGTCGTAGCACGCGTCGTCTACCAGCATACTATCTCAGCTCGCAAAGATCGTTGGTCGACACGAGGCTGCTAAGGTTTCCGCAGGATTGATCATTCATCATACCTACCTACTCTTCCTACAGCAAAAACATCATTCATACCTCTCACTCCTCCTACTCACCGCAAATCCTTCCCATAAGGCGATCATATTCCAGAGTTGACTCAGCGCCTATTTGACGTCGGGATGACACAAACCCAAACCTTGTTCTTGTTTTAGAGTACCAATTTGATCAGAGCGCAAACCCCTCGCTGCACGTCACGAGGTTGTTAAGTCGAGGACCAAATTATTCCGCAGATTCCTTCCCGGAAGAGCGACACCTGGTGTCATAGTGCTTCAGGAGTTTTAACCCATGTTGCTACTTGATAAGATACCGTGATAAAAAGGTAACGATCCTCTGAACAGTTTGGCAACTTGATTCCACGTATATATGATACGGTATCTGGTAAATTCACATATCAAACGCAGGGGTATTAGCCATTTCGTCTGCACTCAACAAAACTCGTGGAATACGTACATAATCGTTTGAGTACCTCTGGACTATAAGGGAACCTTGTATCCAAACTTCCCCCTTTGCTCAACGGGTTTTGTACGCATTGTGCCCCTTGCCCTCGGCCGTCTCCTCCTCGTCGCCCTTTTCAACCTCCTCGCTCCCCTTGCGTTCCATTTCCACAACCACC
>JAYJMJ010000418.1:897447-903946 GCA_036873875.1 Laminaria ephemera | reverse complement strand
CTGTGAGATCTAGGATTTCGTCGAAACTCATCTTTGCAAGCTGTGTGTGATACTCCGATCGCGCGTGTCACGGGTTGCGTATGTCCTCATGAAGGATATAGGTCGGCGACCCCCCTTAGTACTAGTTAGCACCAGGGTCATTGTAGCATCGTCCACACGTACGTATCATAGCAACTCGGCGGTGCTGGGTTTTGTCATTATTACTGTACTGGTTTTGGTAGATGGTCTGTGAGAATTTTCCATATCGATTCTTGCCGACTCAAACCCCTTCACCCACGTTTTTTGGGGAAAGTTGGTCGGAATTAGTGTGGGATAGTATTTGCAGTTCCAAAAGAGTTAAAAGAGACGAGCGCGCGCAGGTCGCAGCATCGTCAGCTTGTTCGGGTGGGTCACGCAGCTCAACGTACAGGGCGCCCGAGAAGCCCGGAGCTGGCGCGGACTGCTGCTACTGGACCAGTGGTGTGTGGTTTGTTCGTTAGAAAGAACTGCCTGGAGAGGTATTTTTATTAAAAAATTGAAGCACACTATGTACAGCAGTAGTTGTGAGATCGAGGATTTCGTCGAAACTCATCTTTGCAAGCTGTGTGATACTCCGACCGCGTGTTACGGTTTCTGTCACCGACTGAAACAGCTCAACAGGTACAGTAGTTCCTTATACCAGGTAGGTAGTTCCTTATACCAGGTAGTTCCTTATACCAGGTCGGTAGTTCCTTATACCAGGTAGTTCCTTATACCAGGTCGGTAGTTCCTTATACCAGGTAGTTCCTTATACCAGGTAGTTCCTTATACCAGGTAGTTGCTTATACATTCTGACAAATGCTACGGTAGAGGTGCATGGTTGTTTTTCTTCATCTCCTGACTTGAGGAGCTCTATACCTCACCCAAAACAGGATTCTGAGAAAAGTAAAAGCGTACCCCGATGAACGATCCCATGGCCTAGGTATACGACGAACAATAATTGCAAAAAAACAAGACAAGATATTCTGACAAATTTGGGGTTAAGGAGACCCCTAATTCATCAAATATTTCAGAAATAAGTGCTATCCCAAGTGTAGCACGCGTCTACTTCGTAGGTAGTTAGTAGGAACCACATGTTTAGCTCTTTCAGTCAGTGTCTATTTCCTTCTAACGAACAGTGTGCGTGTCGGCTGCCGACACTTGTCGCGGCAGGGGAGCCAATTTTGTCTGGCATCGTTTGAGGAAAAACTTGCGTAGGACTGGAGCTGCTGTGAACCAAGCGATCAAAACCGAACGAACGAACAAACACAGGAGCTACTGTGAACCAAGCGGTCACAACCGAACGAACGAACAAACACACGTACTTCTGGAATTTTGCATTAGTAGAGCATGTACTTTGGGATACCCGGGCATCAACCCTGTCTACGTTGGTCATCCCTGAGTAGATACCCGGGTGCGTCCAGAGGACATGCCCTGCAAACCACACCCTTGGAATGTTGGGTCTACATTTTTTGGGCTAGAACACTCTTTTGGATTATCGGTCAGATATATAGATTTTCTTGCTTACAGCCCTCTAAAGGAATTACTGTACGTAGGAGATGACGCATTCAGTACACTTCAAGGAGTTGTACAATACGCTCGGTCGGCTCGCAGCGTGATTCTATTCGTACTGCAGATTCCCACCTCTAGCCTCCTCTAGACGGTTTCTGAGACCGCCCTCCTCAAGTTTTTCGTCGTTGAACTTGGGCCCTAAAAGAGTTAGTTACGCGTAATAGGCCCGATTAAGTCAGCCTCGAAGTAGTACCGCATCATGCTGCAAGAGGAATGTTAACACAGAACATGGTCATCGTGCATCATTTTCAACAAGACCAAGAGTCCATATGTCCTATTTCAGTCAAATTAAGAAGCATTCCTCTCCTATTTCCTCTCTTTTTTCAGGGCTGGGCGCCGCCTCTACCGCAGCTGGATGGTACATCAGTGATTGATGCTGTTTCGTCGACCACCGCAACCAACAATCAAATACCTAAAGGACAAGCATGGTGACTGAACAAGTCGGCGTGCAATGTGAATGTCCTATTCCCGTCAAAAAAAAAATTAAGAGGCACCATCACGACATGTCGTGAGGCTGCGAGACGCCGGTCTTGTTTGTGTTCGGCTGGTTGGTGCCATCGTACCAAAAGAAACGCCGGCGGTAGCCCGTTCCCAGTTGTTTGGTCAGGGGTCCGGACGACAGACATTCCGTATCCTACGTACACAAATTGCGTGAACATTAACATCGCCGTCATTACCAGGTACTATCGTCATCATCGCTAGTATCGCCAACACCATCGCGATCGTCATCAATATGGTTATCATATCAACGTGACCATCGTCATCATCTTCGCTGTCATCAACATTATCAACATCACATCGTCATCAACATCATCATCACATAATCAAAATCCGCGTCGTCATCGTCATTATTGCGACCATCGTCATCATCGCTGTCATCATCACAAGTTGTCATCATCGCCATCATCATCAATCGATGTACTTCGTATGTATGTGTTTAGCATCCTTCGAGAGGGGGAGGAAACGCAAAACAGAACAAACACTTCGTTCCCAACAAGGACCGTTCCTGATTGGCCAACAATCACTGCTATTACCGCTGCTGGCCTGTACTTTGGCCGCGGTCTTGCACCAGGAACTCAGACGGATGCCAAGGCGAGGCGGGGCATTCTACATTTGATCCGTTTCCTTCCTGTGACCGATCCGAGAAACTTCACTTTAAAAAAAAAAGATTCCACAACGTCACGCCCAAAAACTGTTTGGCTGGCGGCGCGCAAAACGGTGTTGTTGCGCTTACCCCTTCGAACTGCACCCACCCGCGTTTTTGGGGACAAAGTTCTTGGTGCTGCGATAAGGGTCCCCGGTGGTCTATTATGGGGGAATTTAGTAATGAGGACCAAATATGGTTAGTAAAACAGTGGAATATATAGGTTTTTGTCTACATCGCGGGTCCTGATTACTATGGTCCTTCGTAATAGTGGGTTAACCTCGTAACCACTAAGAAGGTCGATTTCGCTGGTTCGAGCCCCCCCCGAGTGCACACTCGTATACGTATACTCGTAGGGACTTTTTCTTGTGCAAAAAATTGACTTGCGGAAAGCGCGAGAGCGTTAGTTAGCAAAATTTCGATGAAAATCGACAAGCGTTGGGAATGCTGAACCAACTGCGCGATAAAAATGAAGGCACGTACCGGGGGGGAGAAGGGACGACACCTACCTGTGACCACGGCTTGTCCAGAAGCTGGAAAGTAAAAGCGAGATAAAAAAAAAAAGAAGGGGTGGTACTTTTTGGCGATTTTTTTTGCTGACAGGGCTCCTCAACTGACGAACTACGCCATATCCATGGAATCCCACCTGTGCTTTACGAGTAAAAAGCCGTGTGCCTAGGCCATGGGAGCCTTCGTAGCGTTAAGCGTACAGGTTTTCTCGAAAGTTGCATGTGCACCTTTATCGTAGCATACGTCCACTAGTGTGACGGATCATTTTGGCAGTGGTAACAGGGTTAAGCGGAGTTCCTTTGGACGGCACCAACAACCATCATGACCAAGAAAGATGGCGGACCTGCCAACACGTCAACTCCTACACCGGATCTCTGCATCATACCTGACAGTCATAACTCATCTTGTTAATTGTCTCACCTTCTCGGCACATATGTCGTCGCAAAGAGACTCAGCATGCGTACAATTTCATGGAGCTACCAGGTACCTGGTATGTATTAATAGCAAAATTGCTTGACATATCATGTACCAGGTAGCATGTAGGCGTATATGCGTACGTGGAGCTATTAAAAATGTAAAGCAGGTACCGCCCCCCCCCCTCCCCCCCCGCCCCCCCGCCCCCCCGACAAACGCCTGCTCTCACCGCAAACCCTACTGTCTACCCTCTACTCCTACTGCGGGTTCTACTTCCGGGTACTAACCGTAGAGCAAGTGAACGGCTTTGGCATATACCTCACCCCAGCTAGCCTAACACACGCTAGCGTTGCGAGTGCATTAAAGCGCAAAGCAGCACCCCAAAAGGACACGAACAAGAGCCACCAGCCCCCGCCCAAAAGAGACACCATAGGGCACCATACACTTGTCGAAACAAACAAAAATAGGGTGGTTCCATAATTTGTCTTGTCCACGACCCGAGACGCACCAACCGCCAATACACCAGGTACACCCGCTCTTCGTTCACACAGGCAGTACGTCCTAGGAGTATACGGGGAATCGATAAAGCAAATGTTCAACTCCCTGGGCAGACGTTGTTTTTTGCAGTTTTTCTTTTCGAGCCTACAATAAATTATTCTACTCCGCAGGCGGTTTTTTCATCTTCTCCGTTTAAGCGTGGCGCACAAGGCCAACGGGTGGTAACTGCCCACCCTTACCCCGGACATGACATGCCACCCTCCGACCCGTCTACCCCACCAACATTAGCACCAACACCAGCGCCAACACGAACCCTCGCCTGGTCTGGACAACTTGACTTCAACCATCTCGTGACCATCTTGAGGTTGAGAAACGTACGACCATCGCCTTAAGAGCATGCCTTCGACGATCACTCTCAAAAGATAGAACAGCAATATATACCTGGCATGTGAATACGAATCCGCCAATTTCATGCGTCATCAGAACAACGGCTGGACAACGACGACGATCCCAAACGACAACCGACCATCCAATCCCTCGCCCAATTTTGGTGGGATTGATGCCATGTCAAGTTGGGTCACTCAGAACCAAGTGACTCCTTGACTGACCACCCCCCTACACTAAAAATAACATAGTAAGGCCGATATAGACCTTGACGCGTCCAAAAGGAGCGGTCTCCTATTGATAGCATCGCAACACTCCCCGAACGCTCGCCCATCGACAGTTAGACGGGAGGAGACAGACACCTCTAGCTAGGCACCTCCAGCTAGATGCCTTCAGCGACACGCCTTCAACTAAACACCCGCGTTTCTACGTTTTCCCTCGAGACATCAGGTAACACATCACCCTTTTTCTGTTAATTGTTTCTCGAAAACTCGTCGAAAGAATAAATGGTAACCCTTGAAAGGTGATGTGGTGGTATTGTCTCGTCGATACCTTTTATCTAAGCTATACAACATGGTCTAACTCAGAAAACTGACTTGAGTTATGCCCGATTCTTAACAACCACCTTCCGCAGTAGATCAACGCCCCCGCGGGTACCTGCACCCTCAGTTAGATGCCTCCGGCTAAACGCCTTCAGCAAACACCATCAGCTAGACCGCTTTAGCTAGACACCTTCAGCCGAACACCGTCAGCCAGATGCCTTTAGCTAAACATTTTCAGCTAGACGCCTGCAATCTTTAGATCAGCGCCCCCGCGGCTACTTGCGCTCTAAACTAGATGCCTTCAGCTAGGCGCCTTCCGCTAGACCGCTTTAGCTAGACGCCATCAGCAGACCGCCTTCAGCTAGACGGCTTCAGCCAGACGCCTTCACCCAAACGCCTTCACCTAAACGCCTGCAGCTCTAGATGAACGCCCCCGCGGCTACCTGCGCCCTCAGCTGGATGCCTTCCGCTAGACGCCCTGAGGTAGACCGCTTTAGCTAGATTTCTTGAGCTAAACGCCTCCAGCTGGACCGCTCTAGCTGGACCACGTTAGCTAGACCCCTGCAGCTATATGCCTCCCGCTAGGCGCGATCGCCTAGACACCTTCAGCTAGACGCTTTCAGCTAAACGCCTGCAGCTCTAGACCAACGACCCTACGGTCACCTTCTCAGCTAGGTGCCTCCAGCCAGACGCCCCCAGCTAGACCGCTTTAGCTAGACCGCTGTAGCTAGGCCCCTGCAGCTAAACGCCTCCCCCTAGACGCGATCAGCTAGACGTCTTCAGCTAAACGCCAGCAGCGCTACATCGACCCCACGGCTACCTTGTTAGCTAGACACCTCCAGCCAGATGCCTCCAGCTAGACCGCTTTAGCTAGGCCGCTTTAGCTTCAGCCAGACACCTTCAGCTAGACGCCTTCAGCTAACACCTCTTCAGCTAGACCCCTTTACCTAAACGCCAGCAGCTCTGGCCCCAGTGGCTACCTGCGCCCTCAGCTAGATGCCTTCGGCAATACGTCTTCAACTATTAGTAGACAGCTTTAGCTAGATCGCCTTCGATAATCGCCTCAAGCTATACGCCTTCAGCTAGACCCCTTTAGCTGAAAGCCTCCAACTCGACGCATTCATCCTTTTACTACTGAAAACAAAATACAGTAACGCCAAGTATTTTGTCCCCGAAAACGCGGGTGCAGTCCAAAGGGGCTAAGCTACACGACTGCTGCTACACTCCTGCAGCTAAACGCCATAGCAGCTCTAGATGAACGCCCCTGCCGCCACCTGCGCTCTTAGGTCTCTGACCTCGCCGTCTCTTCGTCGTACCTGAGTCTCCCTTTGCCGGAGCTGCCGCTTCAAAGCGGCCACCTCGTCCTGAAACAAAAAAGTTGAACAGTTATCAATAAAAAAAACGAAAGTGCGGGGTGAGTGGATAAGCGGACCGCTGT
>JAYJMJ010000418.1:892447-894947 GCA_036873875.1 Laminaria ephemera | reverse complement strand
TAGTACAGTCGTGGTCCCGCGTTTTTGCGGTACCCTTTAGTGCGGGGCCCCAGTTTAGTGTGGTGAAAATCGATTGTAACGACCTCGTCCAAGAGAGTACTCCAATATCCCGTGATAGTGCGGGGTTCCACTTTAGTGCGGTTATTGTCATCTGGCAAGGCACCGCACTAATGAGGGACCACGACTGTAACGTGAAATGCGTTATCACCTCTCAACACTTAGGTGCAAGTACTATAGTACCAAGTTGTCCGGTAATAGTGACTACGTTCGAACTCCGATGTGAAAAACCTTCTGGCCAAAGTCATTTTTTGTTCAGAAATCAGCGTACGTACATCCGTATCAGATATACACGTACGCTGTAAAAGACTCGCAACCGAAACCGAGGAGACTGCACGCAAAGAAAACAGTGAACAGTCCAGATAAGACAAAGAAAAAGCAGAAGAAAAAAAAACCGCAAGGGAAAAAACGAAAGGAGATAAACAACAAAATGGGAAAAATAACAAAAGGCGAGAAAAGGAAGGGAATATCTCACCCTAGCGTCACACGAGCCTTTCTGCACGAGAGGAACCAGGTCCGACCACGCCGCTCCCGTCACTAAGGACAACGCCTCCCGCAGCAACTCAGAGAAACCCACCGCTTCACCGCCATCACCACCACCACCACCACCACCCCTAAACCCGCTCTCCACCCCCCCTTGCACGACCATGCTCAATCTCCGGCATTCGGAGACGGACCCGATAGCCTTCACCGCTACCTTGAAGACCTGGACAAGGTTGTCTTCCCTGTTATTGCCTTGCAGGGTTTCGAAGGTTTTCTTGTCTAAAGTGTCCTTCTTTGAGGTGTCCTTGTCTGAGAGGCAGGGGAGGCCGTCACTGAGCAGGGCCAGCAGCAGCCTTATCACCTGCGTGTAGCTGAAAGCAAGGCAGGGAAGCGAACATATGGGAGTGTGTGATGTTGACGTGGTTTTCATAAAACCTAATAAATACCTTAGCCGTGATTCCTCCCGATTAGGCCGATACTCAACTTTGCAAGCTGGGTGACAGATCGGTTGCAAGCTTCTTACATATACCTCGTGAACACTATAGGCTAGAGCCTATATGGCTATATATTTTATATGTATAGCCGATAGATCGGCGACTTTCTGGGGAATTGTCTCAAACCTGTCCTGGGATGGCCAGCTCGGCAAGGGGATGTCCGCTGCTGCTAATATTGTCGGTGTTGGAGCCGGTGTCGAATCCGACGCGCTCTTACCCTCCCCTTCCCGACAAGCTGTCCGAAAACGCTCCAACAGCCTCACGCAGGGCCCGGAAACCTGCGGAGAGCCGTGCGACCGGAAGCAGCGGCAGTGGTTTAATTTCTCCCGAGGTGAGTTTCCTTCCTAGAATGATTGGAGCCTGGCTTGCGACCACGGACTAGATTATTGGCGATAAGCTAATGCCAGAACAACAACAACAACAACAACAACAGCAGCACCACCAACAACACCAACACCACCACCACCAACAACAACAACCACAAGAACATGCAATCAGCAGCAGCGCGCAGACCAATGCAACGAAAGAGGTAAAATACAAACTGCAAAATTAAAAATTGCCTTGTGAAACAATCTCTCTCTGAAATCCCGTAAGAACCGCACCAACATTTCGGTCACACACCCTACTTGGAACTAGACAGGGATACCATCATTAATCCCGCAACAACTCTGAACAAGTGTTTCGAGACAAAAACCACAACACTACTTCCAGCACATTTTTGCGCAAAAGCTTACAGTAGGAAAAGGTCCCAGTACAAACGAAGGAAAGGAGTTGACACCATGTGATGATGGTGTTCTCACATCATTAACGCACTTCCAACTCCAAAGCCTATCCTAGTCTAATTCTTAGTGTTTTTCCCCATAACAGGAGTGCAGCGTTAAAGGGTTAATATTAGCTCCGTTATCTAGCTTGTGGCCACAAAACAGGCTAACAATGCGTTACATACACTCGTGGGTACCTCGAGAAGCAAAGCCTCGAGCGCGAGCGCCCGATCGAGTCTTGGCACCCTCCCCGTCGACATCATCGAGGACAGCGCCTCCGCCACTTCCTTCACGCACTCCACCGTCACCCCAAGCCCCGCCCGCGCCCCCCCCATAATAATGCCTCCAGAAGAACTATCAGGGATGGCACCATCACCGCCCCCGCCCCCTCCCCACCCGGCGACACTGTACTTCGCGAGCAACCTCAGCGCTAACTGCCACCCTGACCGTAAATCCTCCTGTAAGAAGTCGAGAATGGCCCTTTGTCCGGGGGAGACCTTGGGAAGGTATACTGGGCGGCGAGGGAGGGCGCCCGGTGTGGTGGGGGTCCTGTCGGGGGGGGGTACCCGTGGTAGGAATAGACCTTCCAATACCTCGAAAAGGTCGCGCATTCTGGGCAAGGGAGGGGGGAGGGAGAGGAAAGGGGGGGGGGGGGGCGTAAGAATTAGTTGCTTGGCTCAGTCATTTGACCATTAAACGCGCAGA